>VUQI01055583.1:0-15530 GCA_015106735.1 Paratilapia polleni | reverse complement strand
CAGTGAGTCTACAGCCATCTATAAAACACAGTGGAGGCTCCGTCATGGATCAAGGCTGCATTTTGTCCAGTGGTGTTGGAGATCTTGTCAAAACTGATGGAATTATGAATACAGAAAAGTGCCATCAGATTTTGATCCATCATGCAATACCTTCTGGAAAACATTTGATTGGCATGACAGTAGTCCGAAACACACTGCCAATGCAGTAAATGGATAGAAAAACATACAATGCAACTCTTTCAGTCATGGACTGGCCTCCCCAGAGCCCGGACCTCAACATTATTGAAGCAGTGTGGGATCATCTATACAGAGAACAGAACAAAAGGCAGTCAACATCCAAAGAAGAGCTTTGAATGTCCTTCAAGATGCCTGGAGAACTATTCCTGAAGACTACTGAAAGAAATTACAAGAAAGCTTGCCTAAGAGAGTTCAGAGAGTTCAGTTCAGAATAAAGGTGGTCACACCAAATATTGACTTTCAGGCTTGTTAGAATTGTAGAACTGTTGTTGCCTTATATACTGTATTTCTATTTATGTTTGCACATTTCAATAAATTACTGCATCCATTTCCCATTTCCTAGCAAAATATAAAAAATGAGGGGTGGCTCAAGACAGTACTGTAGTATTTTAGTATTTAATACATATTAATAAATTACATTTCCATTGATTTTGAGAAACTGAGATTGAAAATAAAAACCATGAAAGGTTAAGTCTAGGCTAAGGATTAAACACAGATGACATACTGTCCTCTGTAGATCAAAAAGACATTTATATTGCAGTCAATGTGCCTCACCGGAGTGTGCAAGTCTCCTGATTTTCTCCGCCAGCATCAACAATTTCATTATGTCTGTGTGTTTTTGTTTCAATGTCAAGCAGCAGGTATAATAAATGGCACTTCACCAGAATATCAGCTCTCAAGATTTGCCAGGAAGGGAAAAAAAAACATGTATTTATTGACTCGTTGGCTTTTGACTGTCTCAAAAAAAGCAGTGAAAAGCAGCTCAAATTTTGGCACTGGCTTCTTTTTGCTCCTCAGGAGCCCTCTATTTCCTGATGTGCTTCTCACTCTGCAGAAATACTGCCATTTCCCCATTTCAGTTACCCGCACAATCATCAGCATTTCTGCCTCCATGACATGAAAACAAACTAAGACTGAGTGCCTCTGTGTGTGTGTGGTCTCAAAACCCCCTGTCAGCAATCACTAGGTGGGAGACAGCCATAAACTGTGCTTTAGAAGCCTATAATGGGCTACTGCAGCGCCGGCAAAACTTATATCACATTATGACTCTTCCAATTCAGACACAAATAGGATCATTATTTTTGATAACTATACAGCAAGTGCTGGATAATTTCATTACACTACTTGCCACTGCATAATGCTGTACTTCAGTTAAATCATCATAAATCTCGCTGTATCCCTATTATTATTGTATTTAATTACAGCACAAAACAAATCAATAACGCAATGTCCTACAAATTATTGGAGCATTAGAGTTGATCTATACACATAACTCTGTTTCATTGTGCCTTTCACTAACATTAGTGTGTATGACAGACAGAAACAGTGGTTTGAAAAGCTCTACACTGACTGCCACCGAGTGGGTCTTTATATTTCTCAGCAGACGACTTCACAGTGTTTGTCAAACGGCAGAGGTGCCAATTTACAGCAGGACCCATAAAGCCTATCCCATCTGATGAGATGGGGGCAATGCCCTCTTGTCATCCACCTAATAAAATGATCGACGCTCACAGGAGTGAATGCTGAAGCATTTTATTATTAAGCAGAGAACACTTCATGGGCGACCACGTCTTCCCCTAATAAACAGGGGCTGTAAATGCACACAACAATCGAGGGCCGCTTTCACAATCAGTTCTATTAGTCTGAAAGTCTGATTTAAGGTGTTCTCCTCAATGTTTCCTCCATGTCATTAAATTCATTTGTCTGCTCAAGAAAACGTAATACACAGGTAGAGACTTTTGTTTAAATTGGCTTAGAAACCTGCCAAACTATAAATATACAGGGTAATTTCAGTCTATATTATCAATTCATCTTTCAGCCTTTCTCAACTATGATGTCCTTGTTGTCCACGATAGTTCCTAAACTGCCTTCATACAGTCTCCTCCACAATGAACTCAATGGCATGCTGTGGTGACTGGCTCGTTTCCACCATGGTGATTTCACTCCCATCCATGGTGATGGTGGGAACAGTGATGGCCTGAGTTCCCAGAACAGAGGAGGGCAGAAAGACGACCTGCGACGCTCCCTCCATGCCAGTGAGTTGATCAGACGGGATCATTACAGTCTCAGTGCCTCCTTCGGCTCCCTGCAACACGTAAATGGTCTGCACAGAGGCAGACTCAACCTCCTCTGCGGTGGCCAAAGAAGACAGCGCTTTGGCTCCCTCCAGCACCTTCTGGACCTGAGCAGCTTCAGCTGCATTAACCACCTGCTCAGCCGTTTCCAGAGGCAAGTCCCCGTGCAGCCGGATGTGTTTATCGAGGTTGGAACGAGAGCGAAATGCGGCAGGACAATGAGGACAGGGATAGGGCTTCTCACCGCTGTGGGTGCGGGCGTGCTCAGTGAGACGAGCAGCGACGCTGAAACTCTTGCCACAAATCCAGCAGCAGAAAGGCCGCAGACCGCTGTGGATACGCTCGTGATCCTGCAGATGGGGCAGCTGACGGAAGCGCTTACCACACGTGGTGCACTGGTGGAGGAACAGAGGAGAGTGTAGAAAAGGGGTAAGTGAGCAAAACAGACAAAGGTAAGAGGGAGGCAAGAAAGTTATATTCACAACTCTGCCAGCACACAAACTCAACTGCAATTAATTCCTAAAACCTCTCTTTATATTTTTCTGCAGATGCAGCACTCCTGGCTGGGACACAGAAAAAGCAGAAAGAAAATGAGATGGGGGGGGGAGACAGAGGAGGAAGGACAAATGCAAAGCAATAAAAAGATTTCATCATCAGTCTTGTAATTTTTTGTTTTCCCCCCACATGAGCCATTAATTGTTTGGTCAATAAGACATCAATACACAATATAAAAAAAAAAAAGAAGGAAATGACTTCAAATATCTTGTTTTACCTGACAAAAGCTGAAAAACATCAAATAAGAAGTAGGAGCCAGAGAACATTTGTCATTTTCAGCTTTGTCACAGTCTAATGATTAATATTCTGTCGTTGAAATAATCAATTAAATTAAATCCTGCAGCTCTGCATGTAAGGGTAGTATAATAAATTACAGAGTATGATTTACACAACATATAAATGTTACCAGTGATCTAAGAGCTAGACCTTTCTAAATAAAGTAATCATTTCAATAATCAACAGTTCAACTCCATCATTCCTGCAACACCAACATTTGTTCTGTTTGCTCCCAACTGAGCACATACAATGAAATAAAAGCAGATAGATGATTAAACCCACAGCACTACAGAAGAATAACAGTATTGAGCTTTACTTTTGATTCCCACTGGGGACACTCAGATTGAAACTGCAATCCCTATTGACAGATCTGCAGTTTCAGTATCTCTGTGAAATACACTCTAATATAATTACTTTTCCTGTGGAGTTTGCTCTTTATAAACTGAACAAACATAGGTGTTCCTTCAGGAACACAAAGTATATTTGATATAAATTAAAATGTATCCCCATAACTGGCTTTGTGTTTGAGAGCCAGTGCTCCTTGAACCGCAGTCCTTAGCCTGCCTGATAGATCATGGCTGAAAGCAAAGCCACAAATATTAAATCAATTTCTACAGCTGAGATGGGCTTGGGTGGGTCTATAGTTGATGTCCTGCCTCGTCACCAGAGCAGCAGAGAGAGAGGGAGAGAATCCCAGAATAGTAACAGGCACAGAGGGGAGCTGACAGGCCCTAACTCAGCCCTGCCATTAATCACAGGTACACAGGGAGGGAGAAAACACCCGCAGGATACACACTGCACAAATGGCCATGGTCCGGAACCAGAGAGATGGCCGCAGCTATGAACGGGCGTGACCATGGAGGGGTGAGGCAGCTCTAGGTTTCAATTTAAAATACAGGTGTTTAAAAGATTTGAAGACCTTGTATTAAGAGGAAGAAATATGATTCTGAAGGCTGAAAGAAACTACCTTTACATACACAACAACGCGCCGCTGCGTTTCTTACCTCAAAGGGCCTCTCATCAGTATGTGTCCTCATATGAACATTAAAGGTGGAATTATAGGCAAAATCCTTGTGGCAAATCTGACAGCGAAAGCGGGGTCGGTTTTTGGACTTGCTGAGCGTTCCTTGAAAATGCGCCAGCACATGCTCCTCCAGGGCACTGTTGGAGATAAATCGGCGGCGGCAAGGCCTCACTGGGCATTTGAGAGGTGTCTGGCCTGTGTGGGATAAACGATGAAGGTCGAGGCCCTCTTGGGTCATGCAACGGTGTCCACAAAGGTCACACTCAATCTGAGGGAGGAATAAAGAAAGGAAGGGAAAGGAGACGAGAGGGAGACAAACCAGAATGAAATGAAATGGGGTTCAATTAACAAAAAGAGTGTCGTCATGGTCTAACTGTCAGGCAACCACAATGTCACAGTGCGATTCCAAGTGTGGACCTGTGTGACATGTCCCACTCTTTCACTAACCTCACATTTCCTTCCTGTCTGGACTGTCAGCTATTCGATTAAGGAAAACAAATCGCACTCTGACTCACACTCTATCTTTAAGGTGGAGATGACCTGGGAATAAATAAAACACAAAATGATTTTTAAAAAAAAATGCTTCCAACCTGTCCAGTGCAGCGTCCCCGTCCCTGGCCCCTCCCACGGCCAGTATTCTTCTCCTCTTCTGTAGTAGGACAACGCTGCAGGTGGATTTCCAGCACTGACTGGTTGACAAACTGGGATGAACAGTGAGGGCATGTCACTGGCTGCTTGTCTGCAATGGAACAGTGTCAGGTTTTAGACAGGTGGTCATAATTTCTCCTCTCCTCATACTACAAGCTAATGGCCATGTTAATATCTGATGGCTGCTTTGAACTTGCTGACTGCTAGATGTCGGGCCAGCAATCGCACAGTGACAGGTGGTACATACAGAAATGGTTGGTGATGGGCAACAGTGGCCAAACAGTCAGTTGCAGCCAGAGTCAACGAATAATGTGGCCTCTGTTTAATGACTATGATTTCAACCCGACAAATGGGCACCAAAAGATGCAAAACACGTGTTGTAAAGAGTCCTAAAACAACCAGTTAGCACACCAATAAAAAACTGACCAGCAGTCCATTTTATGATGAATTCACAAAGACAACAAAATTGGCTAACATTGAACTCAGCTGTGACGAGTTGCTGCTCTTTTCTCTGCGTCACCAGGGTGACATCAGGGCGGACCTCATTAAGCATATTGAGTATTGGCCAGATGTAACCGATCACTATTAAACGTACTTCATCAATGTCATTTTAAAGAACAGTTTATTAACTTTTAGTGCATTCATGAAGTCAGTGGGTCACTGACTGTTTAATATTATGCAGCTACATGGTAAAAAAAATTATCCTACAGACTTTAATGCAGCCAACTATAGAATTTTTACACTTCAATAAAAAATTATTGATATCAGATTACTAATGAGAATTGTAGAAAAGCCAAGTTAAGGTATCAAAATCATGTGCGTAAGTGGAATAAAAAATTTAGCTGAGTGCATTTCAACATTTCTCTGGTTTATATCACCTTATATTCAAAAACATTCAGTTTTGGAGTGTTCCACAAACAACTTGATTAGTTTACCTTGGGCTCTGAGAACTTTTCATTAGGGATGTTCCCAGCAACTAATGTACTGACTGATTGAATGAGAGAAGAAATGTAAATTAAATTAACTGACTAGTCTAGTCTATTAAAATACACTCAAAAAACAGTCAAAAGGGAGCGATCTAATGGATAAGGTCTGTACAAAGACTGCGTGCGTATTTAAAGGTACAGTCAGTCGTTTTTTTGAGGTTATTTAATAGAAAAAAAGAATATTATACTCATAAATATACAGTGATTAGTGTGTAATTACATGTTCCAACAAATTGATGTACTCTCATAAACTTAGAATTAATCCATTAAAAATACATAGGAGCGGGCGCCGTTTGTGGAAGCCGCCATCTTGAATACAGTGGCTGAGACGGAAATCGCCGTTCCGCCTAGTCGTGTTTTATGTATGTGGTACGAGACCAGCCACATACATAGTACACCAAAAGGTGAGGAGAAGAGAACTCGTAGGCGTTTGTGTGCCGTGGAGGCGAATTTTCATTCGTGCCTGCACCTTCAGACTCAAGATATGAAGGATCAACCTACGTTTTATCATCTGAGAAGGGGTCCCCTTCACCAAAGAAGTGAAAACGCGAAGGAAAGAGACAACGCGACCGGCGTCGGGATAAAACGAGAGTAAATATCAGCACAGTAGCCTTTCCCAGATGGAAGGACTTGCAGAGAGAGAAGGATTTTAAAAGTGACGCCGAAGTCGCGTGCTTTCTGCTAGACAGGTAATTCAACCCAACAGTCTAAATTTAATGTTTTTGATCTCTCTTGCGTTACTAAAGCACAGTCACAGGCATAATGCTACAGCTAGTTTTACTAGTAGCCTTACAGTACCATTAGAAAGGTTTGTTTTTTTGCGACAAAAAACATATTTCACCTCCTAACATTCCAATTCGCAAATATCATTTTCATAAGAGAAAGTTATAGTTTATAACTCAGACACTCCTTATTTTACATAAAGGTTATGCCAGATAGTTTACTAGAGTAAATCACTGAATATGATTTATGAGTATTTTTCAACGCTAACCTCGTCACTTGAAGGAATAGACGATGCTGAACTGGATGTTATCTTGACCCACAAAGTTTGAAAAAAGAAAAAAGTTTGTCTTTTTATTTATTTTTTTTGTTTTTTTTAACGTGTTTGTCCTACAGTGGCTACCGTAGCTAGGATTATGAACTTGAATTGGGAGGGGTAAGAAAACTCTATTCAGTTGACTGCAATCTACTCACATCTAGCTGTGAGATTTTCCACACTGTACCTTTAAGAACTATTTTTGTTGTTTTTTTTATTTTGAAAGAGCCTACATAAAAGAACTGATAATTTCTTTTAAGGTACTACAGAACCACACACAGAACTACAACTTCCCCTCACAGAGTGTGGGGTGTTGCCATCTCCCGAAGCTGCAGCTCCAGCTAGCTACATGTGGCTGCATAACATCTAAATGTAAATTAATAAAATATGAATGCTTAACCCATTAGTATTGCTGCTCCCAGCTAGTGAGTGCAACAGCGTTTACACGTCTAGTCAGTAAGTCACACATGTCCCTACATTTAATAAACATTTTCATTTCTTGTTTAATATATACAAGCTATTGGTATTATTATTATAGCTAATAATGTTCTGGATTAACTCATTAGCTATTAGAGCTATACAGCATTATAAAACTGCAAAATAAGATCCTAATTATCATCTAATTGATTCATCGCAACTAGTGCCATGATTAAATTTTGACAAAGTAAACCAAACTTCCTCTCACACTGGGTAGCTTAAAAATCTGGTTGGGAAACTGCTGACACTGATGGTTCATCATTAAGTCCATAGGCCGTCATGCGAATATCTTGCAATCTGCTAACCATCTGTACCGTCTGTCCCAGTGGGGGGTGATCTACTCTGCTCCCTATTGAGACCCTCTAATTAAACCTTTAATAAGGACAATCTGAGCCTATGGCCCTGGATGGATCAATAGATCAATCTCTCCAATCATTTTTCTCAGAGGAGCCACGTACCTCTGACCTCTGCTGCACGCTGACTCTTCAAGCTTAACTAATGAGGCTGCTGGGCCAACACCCCCCTGATTAAGATGAAGTGTCAACATGTTGACCCAATTCATTTGCCTCCAACTTACTCCTCCATTCCACATGGCATGCAGATCAATGGAAATTCACAACACACATATACCATGGGCATGTTTGTAAATAAACAAGAAGCAAATGGATGTGGTCATTTTTGGCAGAGTATGTATTATTCTAAAGTCATTACATACAGTTTTGTCACAAAATGCGAAAGCATTTTTTTCACATATGGTCCATTTGTGCTCGTTGTATTTCAGCTTCTCCAACACAATTTGCAAATTTTCATAGGCTTCTTTTAACTGGACAGAATGACCAATAGGGGTGGGAATCTTGATTTGATTATGATTCAGAGGGCTGCGATTCGATGATAAAACGATTATCGATGCATCTTCCCCCCCCCCGCATAACTACTTGCTACTTTTAAAGCAAACTTGATGACATATTTATTTCCTAGTTTATTCGTAAAGAAGCAGTACATAAAAACACTGACAGCTGCAGAGGTCATGTCTGATGTATTAAACATGAAACACAATTTTTTTTCAGCTAAAATCTGGTCAGAATTAATCCAGGTGCAGGTGTGTCACAGGTTCATCTGGTTGAACTGTCACACTCTGTCACAGCATGGCACTGGTGGACTAAGGTCCACTCCATCTGAATGCAGATAATATAAAGTGTATGCTGTAGTTGTAGGGCTGACTATCCTCAAATCACATAAAAGTGTGTGGGAAGAATAATAATGGCAACAAGAACATTTACTGAACAATTTAATGTCGGTGAAATTATGAACATGCATCAGCGTGGACACCTGTATCGTTCTTTAGGGTTGTAGCATTTGAACGTCACCAGTTAAACTCATATGCTCTTTTTTGTCAAAAACAATGTGACAGCAGACCGTTGTGTCGTGTTAAAAAACAACAAGCAAAGAAATGCATTTTTAAAGATAAAATATTCACCATGTTTATTTCCTGTTTGTCAGTAGCAGCTCTTGAAAAGCAAGTCTACCACACATCTGTCTCCAAAACCCAAGCTCTTTCTCTTAGTCCATGTTCGGAGGTTTTCAACACACGCCCGGCAAACTGAATGAGGTGCCCATGGCTTGTCTTGGTCACCCAATTTCATACCAAAATAAGCAAACTGTGCCTTTTTCACAAAATCTGTTATGTTTTGATGCTGTTTAGATGTACTAAAGCATCCACAGATATAGCAAAAAATATCTGGATCATGTTTACAGTTGCTAGTTGTGAAAATATGTGATGCGATAGAGCAAAATGGATATTATTTTTGGAATCAGAAACCCAAAATTAGTAAAGAACAAGTGTTTGATTTCATGCAGGGCAGTGTAATGAATGGCCACACTGACAAAAGACAGACAAAAGCAGAGTGATACAGGAAGGAAATGAGATGCTGTGTTCACCTTGTGTTGCCCTGCCCTTTTTTTCCATCTCCATTTCAGACACAGTTGTACATGGTCTAAAAATGTTTGCTAGCTCATGCAGTTGTCAACAATGAACATCCACATCCATCAACAACCAGTGGCTGGGAGGATGACGTGCAAATGGCCTGAAATCACATTTGAAGCTCTTTTGAATTACTTTGTAGTGTCTCTTACGTGGAATGCTCTGTGACACCAAGAGGGATATCATGTCCCTGAGTGTCCTGACTGAAGCAACTATTCATACTTTTAAGCCAGATGACCTGTGATAAGATATGTGAGGACCTGTCTGCACTTATATACCCAAAGACATTCTCTCGCTTTTCACTGAGCCCAGCTACATGGTGGGGAAACCAGGTGTTGTAGCTCGTTCCTCTTCTTCAGAGAGGCATAATATTTCTTTCCCCTTCAGTCTTCAGTATGGGATTTAGTTACATGCATGCCCCACAGAGCAGCTACTCTAGTGCAGGTCAGACCCACCACAAAGTACAAAATGAGCCACCAAAAGAACTGTCATCCAAATGAGAGAACTGAACAAAAGCGTGCAGTGATGACCAACTCCCTGCAGCAGAGATATCAATCACATATATCTTTTTAAATAGAGCCCATAATGTTGCCATGGTAGTGGTCTGCCTAGTATGCCGTCGCTGTGCCAGCTGGCCAAGACAACAGACTGTCCTGTTCATCCTTCGACAAACTGTGTGTGCAAACTGATGTCCAGCACATCATCACATCATGATGAGCAACTAGCTCAGGCTGACAATGGCTAGCACTTTCGCATGGCTTAAGCTCATCTAACCCATCAACATAATCCATGTGGTCAGCCCACCTAGTTGCAGGGACGCTGACAGTAAGCTCCTCACCACCATACAGAGAACTTGTATCCAGAGAGGGCAAGTTCAAGAAGAACGTGATGGCACAAACAACTGCCCAAAATGCAGCATGTTTAAAGATGCCTTTGTGTGACTTGATCAAATCAAGTCAGTACTTCAAGAATATGTTACCATGGAGTGCCTCTAATCTTTGGCATTATTCTAGGAAAATATGAATCACTGCAAGCTCTGCAAAAGAAGTCCTCGTGAAGGTCAACCCCACAAGGTTCCTGTCTGAGCACCTTTACCCTAGGTTCCAGGATAATGCAACAACCTCCATTGAAAGGAGGGCAAGGCTATTGTCTGCCATTGGTTAGAAGATGGCACATACTCCACGAATCATCAAGGTCCTGTTATCAGTGTTGAAAAGCCCTAGTTATCTGCAAGGTTTGATGGAGTACTGAATTTAAAGGAGTTGTTGGAGATCAAATCTAGCAGCTGCATAGAAGAGTTCTTCACAAGCAAAGATATAAAGATGTGAAGAAGTTGCATGGATCACCACAGCCAAACACCACACTACCACCTGTTTGATGCAGGTTCAGTTTGGCATGTTCTGCACTGGCTTCAGAGCATGCAAATTTTGCTCTGGACTCCCACTCAACAATTTCTTATAGATGTGCCCTATGTTGAGTACTTTTTACGTGACATCAAGATTAAAATTTTTCTATTTTAAATACTTGCTTCGACATACTGTTGATGAGGTCCAGACAGGCAGAAAAGCTTAGCAATAGGTATAAGTTATGTGTTAACTAAATCCAGAAAAGTCGTTTGAGTGCATCTCTGGTACAAGACAAAGAGGAACCTTATCCAATATTTTTAAATGGAGAGCTGTGCAAAAAACATTTTGGCATATCTGTTATCATATCCCAAAATGTTTACCAATGAGAGTTAATTGATACATTTATAATTTAATAAATAAATACCTAATTTTAATAAATCTGGGATCTCTTTAATACAGGTACACGATTGGACTGCTGTAGTGTAAGATAACATTTGTTTTCCTAATATCAGACTTGCACGTTTGTTACCAGAAATTGCCATTGAAAGAAACTGATTAATTCCATCTATGTATTTATACAAATTGACAAAAATATCAATTCAAGGTCACAGTAAGCATAAACGTATATAATAAGTTATATCTTACCAGAAGGTGGCAGTGCTTTTCCCCTTTTTTAACCATAGGTGACAAGGTGTACCCATATTGCGGTTTGGTTCTCATCTACCCACAGGTTGGGAATATTTCATTGTAAAAACAAATAAAGGGATGTAATTAATTTTATTTAAAAATAATGCTAGATTTAAATATATACATCAGTTTTAGCACTGGTAGTGTCTATTTCAGCTTCTCATTCTCCTTCTTTGTGAGAGACATCTTAGGTCACACAGAGCAGCACAGATTCTCAGTATTTTATCCCTCTTGGGAGCATGATTAAGCGACAGAGTCTCTGACAGTATTTTCAGGTGTTTCAGTCTGCAAATGATGTGCTCCACGTGTACTCTCAGTGACAATCCTTCTTGAGGAAGCGGGGTCCTACTCTGAAAGATGAAAGCTCCTTTCTGTGAAGGTTGAGATGGTCAACTTTACGCTCTTCTCATTAAGAGCATCTTTTATCATAAAGCCACGATCAGCCATCACCTCGTCACCTGGACAGAGGTAAACCAAGCACCCTGAGTCAGAGATGATAACCTGGAGCCCCGCAGTGTGAGAGCTGTTTCTGCATTTGTCGTTGGCTTGTTTTTGACCCAGCACTTGCCCCTGTTCTGGCACGAATGCACGTTTATTTTTCTAGTTTTTTTTAGAAATGATAAACTCGTCAGTACTCCTTCCTTCCTCTGCCAGTGAGATGAACATTACCAAGCTACAAGGTGCAATGGCAGCCATAAACTAAATTTAGTAATGACGGTAACATTCTCCCCTGGAGTCCAGGCTTTCAGGGCTTCTGCAGACTGATTTCAGAGAGGTCAATTATGCATGTCATGACAGGATAGTGATATCTGAAGCACTGGGGCACTGTTTCCACTATTGTCTCATTCATCAGCTATGGGATGTAGCATCTTCTCCCTCAGATCCAGCTAATATTCTCCTTTCAGTGATTTGACCAAAAAAAAAAAAAATTAACTTCTCTGCAAGGTATTCCTGGAACAAGTTGATCTTGAGCTTCATCAAGGTCATAAAAAGCTGATGAACAGGTCAAGGTAAAAAGCTGCCACTGTACGAAGACTAAGGAGTCTCAGCCAACAAGTGAAGGGTGAAAGAGGTAAACCAATATGGAGATGACACAAAGTATGTGAGCGCAGTAAGCCTTTGTAAAGGTGTTCCCTGCTGCACTGCGTCCCTTTGTCACGTGGTGGACCTCAGTGGCATCGAGCAGTAAATGTGATCACTCTCTGTGCAGTTTTCCCGCCGAGTTTGTGCATCTTTAAATTTGGGTTCCAAAACTTCCACTTTTGCAGGTTTTGATGTGGTTGGCTGTTCATCATCATCTGTGAAAAATTCATGCTTCAAGTTATATTTTTAGACAGTTAATTGTTGCTTTTATGTTTTATTCAAAACACGTACACACATGTACACACTGGCCAAGTGGATATAAAAACAGGGTATTAACATTACTATCACTATCATCATCTCTCATTACATCAAGCGTTAACATCTGGGGGGTCTAAAAGGTTCTGGTTATAATTATATGATGTAGAAGTTGTTATTACCAGTATTATTTATTCTGTTTAAGGCAGCATTTATCTTAACAAAGACCAAAAAGAAGCCCTTATGGTTTTCGCTTGGTAGCTAACACCAAATAACTGAACAATAATAAAATATACTCACTTGTTCTCTCCAGAACAATCCATCATATCTTACAGCTATCTCGTAGCCCAGGAACGTCTCATGTAAAGGGTGTTGTTCTGTTGTTTTCCCATCGATCAAGTGAAATGAATTAACAAATGGCAATTTTTTGGTGGAGTCTTCCAGCTTAGTTTCTTCATTTCGCGTTGGTGGTTGCAAATCGTAAAGCGCTCCATAACATTGTGTGTGAGACAAAGAATGGTGTTCAAAACACTTGATTTAAAAACTCTTCTCTCTTCCTCCAGTTTTGGCATCCTTTACAGAGCAAGCTGCGCAAGCAATGACTAATGTTTTCTAAGTAAATGGTAATAGAGCTTGCACACCAAAATGGAAGTAAGATTAAAATATGATGCAATGCAGAAACGTGCTAGATCAGGCAAAGAATGAGGTCAGTACATTGTAAATATCACAGGGGGAAAAAAGCAAATCAGGCTAGCCCAGATGACTAAAGCCTGCTAACCATAAAAACCATAAAAATATGAAATACTCCAAGTCTTGAACTCTTACCTTGATGTATAAGGGAGTGCAGGTCCAGGTCTTTCCTGCGTTTGAAGGCCTCTCCACATTCAGGGCAAGGGAAGGGGTGGCTGGTGTGGAGCAATCTGTTCAAACACAGAAGTATTCACAAGTTTTCAAGAAACACACAGAAAACACACAATGTGTCTTTTTTTAAAGCTACAGTCTCACAGGCCAAGGACATAATCATATATACAATCAATTATAGCTCCCAATATAAATATTTAAGAAGACCTCATTCAGAGACACATAAAAAGGTGTAATTAAAGTCATGTTTTGGTTTTAATCTGCCACCTTGTATGTACTTCAGGTCAAATAAGGGGTACCAGCAGAGTGCACAAACAGCTGGAGATAAAGGAACAGCAGTAAACTGGGAGGAGTCAGAGTTAGACATGAAAGACTGTATTTATCCATTGCGTAACGTTACGCTGAGTATAGCCTTAGGGGAGGAAAGAAGTGTTAGGATGTATTCACCTACTCCTGCATCAGACCTGTTTTTACAGCAAGGAGAAAAAAAATACTTCTTCCATGTGCAGCTTCTCATAATCAGAACAAACAGGGATGATGTTTTAATTCTCACAACCTCACACTTTACTAAATATTGCATGCAAACAAGTATCTATATTACATTGCCATGGTGTTACTGCTTTAGGTGATGTTATTGAAAATATTCTTAACCACACGAGTCACTTAAAGTAAAACAGGATGCTAAAGGTTATGTGCAAGGACCCTCCAAGGCCAGAGTCTTTCTGTTCCCTGTTAAATGACAACAGAAATCAATATTTCAGGGACAGCTGACCTCGAGGCAGCTGGAAGGATTAAAATCCCCGTCAGGGACACCCCTCCAAGACAGATGTTCTTTGATGAGCAGGGGTCACGTTGTATGCAGAGTATCAGTATTAAAAGCAGGTATACACTGACCAGAACTAAAACATTGTGTTGATTAACTGATCTGTCAATCAGCAGAAAATGAGCACAATGTTGATAAATTGTTTAAGTAATTTTACACGCAAATGAGACACCTTTTTATGCTACAGCTTCCTTAAGTGTCTAAGACTTCCATAACCTTTTCTTTCTTTAAAAAAAACAAACAAAAAAAAAAACAAAAACAAAAAAACTGTTAGAAATACTCTTATTTGCTTTCTTGCTGGGAGGCTTGGGAGAAGTTTGATGCCTTCATCTTTTCTGAAAGGAAACCAAATATCTTTTTTATGTGTGAAGGTTTATTTCTGAACTTGGGAATATTTAAAAAAAAAAAAAAAAAAGAAAAAAAAAGAAAAAACAATCTTAACCCAAGGTCTTAGCATAGTGCCTGCTCATGAAGTGTGTGTGTTGCAGTTTAAAGCTCTGGATAAAGATATTAAAGAACCTTGAGTTAACACCGTTTTCAAAATGAGATTCTTTAGATTTTGGAGAGTTTTTCAAACAAACCAGTGAACTTGAAGATGTCATCTAAGACACTATGATGAGCCCCCCTAATATAATACTACATTATTTCATATAGACTTAGCACAAAAAGTTAGGAAATTTGTGTTTACTTGATTATTTCCTTGTTGTAACAATGCTTCTTGGCAATAAATCTCATACCATTGGAAAGCCTGTTTATTTCCTTTAAATGGTGCCACATTTGTAAAGAAAATGCATTTGTGGGTTGAACAGCAGAGTTGAGTATGTGGGTTGCACCCATGAAGAATTTGCCAAATCTTCTCTGCCAATGCCAAACAGCTTATTCTGCTATTGACTCTTGTTTGGTGTCGTTTATTGGATTGGATGATTGAAGTCATGTGCACTGGACCCTGAACATGTGGAGGAACATTATGTTCGTTATGTTCAGTGATAAGTCCAGATTCTGGCTACAGCAGTTGGATCGTAGGGTCAAAGTGTGGAGAAGACACGGAGAATGCTATGCTGACTGCTGAACCGATTGGGTAACAGCTTTTGGTGGAGGCAGTGTGATGGTGTGGGGCGGCATCTCCCTCACTGTAAAAATAAGGCTTGTCATCATTGGAGGCAATCTCAATGCAGAGAGA
>VUQI01055582.1:0-14689 GCA_015106735.1 Paratilapia polleni | reverse complement strand
TCAAACTTCTTGGATGATCTGTACCACACAGCAAGTCATATTATTCATCAGATAATTCCATTAAAAGGCACCAACAGTACAAACTTAGCCCAGAGGTCCAGTTCAGTGACTTAAATTAAAGGAGACAAGGCCTAGCAGACAGTGACTGGCTACATTCCTTGTGTTGGCACAATCAAAGGAGCCATGTCCCTAACTTTAAATCTTACCTGTATTGATCAAATAGTGTCTTGCGAAAGTATTCATACCCCTTGAACTTTTCCACATTTTGTCATGTTACAACCACAAACTTAAATGTATTTTATTGGGATTTTATGTGATAGACCAACACAAAATAGCGCATAATTGTGAAGTGGAAGGAAAATGATACATGGTGTTCAAAATGTTTTACAAATAAAAATCTGAAAAGTGTGGCGTGCATTAGTATTCAGCCCCCTTTACTCTGATACCCCTAAATAAAACCCAGTGCAACCAACTGCCTTCAGAAGTTTATGTTTATGTTTATTTAAAAGGGACAATGTATATTAATTAACATGAGCACTTAAATTCATCATGTAAATATGCCAGATTTACCCATACAGGCTAATTTTCATCTGCAGTCACTGGCAGGTTGATGGCATTAAAATTTATCAACGAGACCAAACATACAGAGTCATATAAACGTAATTAAAAGACAGAAACATATATAAAATAAAAAACATATCCATATAACATATTAAAGATTAAACATTAAAATCACTTATATAAACTCACAAGAACAAAAACACACTAAAAATTACTAAAACAATGAATAGAATCAGGGACTATCAGTGATATTACTTCAGATCATGACAACATGTTTGATTATCCAGTCACCACTGTTGTAGAGTTTTAGATAAAGAAGCAAAAAATGTTATTCTCCTTATTTCTGTGCGTATTGTATTCCAAGTATGTGCTGCTCGATAAGAAAAAGCTAACTGCCCAAAAGTACTTTTTAGAATTTTATACACACGTAAAATATCTGCAAATTTAATCATATTTTCCCAATTTAAGAAATGATATTTAGTAAAAAATTTTACAATGATGATATGAATTTGTGCTTTATCTAATGTTTTCAAGGCCTGCTTATACACCCTTTCTCTTGATTGTCTGTGTCCAACTAGTGAGACAATAGTTCATATGAGAGATAATCACGGCACTGATATACATTTTTGAGGCCTCAGTTGTTAAATTGCTCCTAATATGCCTAAAATCTGCCAAACAAAATTTTACTCTATTCACAACTTTTTTGACTTGTGTTTTAAATGTAAGTTGTGAATCTATTATTATACCTAAATATTTAAATTAATCAACAACTGACAGTCTTTTCCCTCCTACAGTTACATCTGGATTTGGCTCTATACTTGCAGACCTTGCAGACAAAACATGCACTATTCTACTGACATTAAGATGTAAAAATGAAATTGATAGCCAGTTTGTTATCTTGACCATTGTAGCTGACAGTTCTTCGGCAGCCTGCTTCTTGGTTTTAGCATGCAGATATATAACCGTATCATCAGCATATATCATATATAAGCGCCTTGAGGCGACTGTTGTTGTGATTTGGCGCTATATAAATAAAATTGAATTGAATTGAATCTGGCAAGTTACAGTAGGTGGACAGAATTCAGGTAAATCATTAACATACAAACTGAACAACAAAGGACCCAAAATTGAACCTTGAGGTACTCCGACATTATTATTATTAACTATTTGCGAAATGTTATTATTCACTCTAACACATTGTTTTCTATCTGTAAGATATGACTTTATCCAATGAATTACATGTGGTGAGAAATTGAACTTTGATAACTTGGAAAGTAAAACCACATGATTAACTGTATCAAAGGCTTTCTTTAGATCAAGGTAGATGGCCCCAACCACTCCTCCCTTGTCCAATTTAGCTTTAATATTTTCTAAAAGAAAACAATTTGCAGTTTCTGTGAAGTGATGTTTTTTGCATAGGATGCAATGAGAAGGAAGTTGAATTCAAATGGGATATTATGTTATAGTCCTGCATTGGTTTGTGTCTATTTAGTGTGTTCCTTCTCTAAAACCAAGAAAGGGTGAGCAGGTTCTCGCTCTTCAGCCAGGCCACCTGCTTCTCATCACCTCATCAGCCACAGTATGAAAGGATCAGTCCCGGCACCCTGTCTCTGCTAGATTGTCTGCTTCCTTAGAGTGGCAAGCAGGCTCCTAAACACTTACCTGAACTTTTACTGGTAATTCTCCTTGCTGATATTTTTTCTCCTCGTCCACAGCCTAACTTCTGCCTTGTTTGAAGAGTGGAAATTCTGTGCCTATCCTCAATCTGTTTGCTGAGCTGGTCTGCTTACCTCTTGAGCCTCTCTGGATTCCTTCCACCCAGCCTTACCTGCCTGATCACCCTCCACCAGACTCCTTCACCTGTCGGAATAAACCAGTGATCTTCCCCTCCAGGAAACCTCTGTCCACCAACCAATGAGATTTTCCCCGTGGCTGGAACAGATTCCCCGGGCTCCCTGGATCCCCCTCAGTCACTCTGCCGTGATTATTCAATAAACATTGTTAACCTTTCTTCCTGTCTGCCTTGGTGTCTGCACTTGAGTCCCCCCCCCAGCTAGTGCTGCTTTTAGCTCGTGCTACTGGGAGACTTCCTGTGGTGGACTGAGCATTTCTCCTTCACTCTTCTCTTCACCCCCACTTTTTGTCATTAAATGTCATTTAATTTATGTCTCTTCTCTCCATAGTTTGCCCTTTTTTGTTGTTTGTTGTCTCTCTTTTCTGACCTCTTTCCTCTCACTCCCCAGCTGGTCTAGAGGTTTCTTCCTGTTTAGCGGTAGTTCTTTGTCCCCACCATCTCCAAGTGCTTGTTCACAGGGGAACACTGGATCCTTGAGGTTGTGTCTAATATCTTAGGTTCTTTACAATATAAAACTGTTTTTGTGAACTGGTGCTATTTGAATTAAATGTCTGTGAGTTAACACCTCAACTTAAATTGCCAACAAGCAGACCTACATTTGAACTCAGTAGTTAATTATCCAAGTATTTAACCCATTTCACGTCAAAATTTGAGTAGCAATTTGCAAGCTCTGATTAGTGAACACAGAGCAGTTAAAAAAAACTGCTGTTTTTAGTAATTTTTTTGTCAGGCTTCCTTTTTAATGGAATAATACTGTAAAATTCTTACAGACACCATTGCTGACTTTGTGGCAGATGAGGTGAGACGGGAAAATACAGTTGACTACCATTCCTAATTGCTGAATGAAATGAACAAATTCTAAACCATCACTGTAAGTTCAGTGGCTTGTAGTGCAGCGAGATAAATCAAGAAGCATGCAAAATCATTCGATTTTTGTCTTCATGCGTTATGTTTTTCAAGAGAAACATTATCTTGTTCATGGGCCAAAACCCTGCACAGCCTTGACGGTGTTCCCACAGCACGCCCTGCTGTAAATTTAGTTTTATTATGCCAAAAGCAAAAACGTTTTCACTTGTTGTTGTGCCCGTTTGTGCAACTTCTTTCTCACTACAGACTGATTTATTTTTTTTTTAGTATGGCCTGGAATGAACACAAAAAACATCAAAATTTTTCCTTGCGTCAAATGATGTTCACGCAGCGGTATTCCAACAGTCCCATCAGCCAGCCCCAGTCACATCTGGGTTCAAGTCGGACGAATCGGGACCTGTCAAAGTAGTTCAAATGCCTTGGGCTTAATTGCCTCAATCAAAGCACTTTTGTAGTGCCACCCCATCCAAAAGCCATGAAGCCAAGCCATGAATCATCCTATAAAAAAGTCCAAAGTGCAATAAACTACCATTGCTGCCAGATAGCAACAAGAGAGCAAACAGGGAACATCGCAAGTGAGTGTGAGTGTGTGTGCAGGGTGCATTAAAGACAAAATTTCAGAAATTTGATCTGGGTCATGCGGTTGTTTATTGTACAAAAGTTAATGCGTTCACCAATTCAAATTAAATTCACATCAACATTAATGTTTCTTTGCAAACACACATTTCAAATGCTCTCTTTTTAATCCTCCCACCGCCACTTCTCTCCTTGCAAGCTCCTGTAAACACATTTTATTTTGGCATGGATGTTAATTTTCCTCTTTATTAGAGCTGCTGCCCTGGCCTTTCAACAGGTGTTCTCTTATGCTGCTTGCTCCCCCCAGCACGCAGCCTTTCATTACAAGACTGTCAGAGGCAGAGACAGGAGAGATGGTTCCAGTTGGTTCAAACAGAGGCAGAAACCAAGAAAAGAAACCCGACAACACACTTAGATTTTGCTCTGTGGCTGAGCTGCTCTGGAAGCAGAAATAATCTAACTGGAAGAATGAAAGCTCAATGGGCACGATCAAACAGAATCACATTCTTCTGGCTAAGTAACATTATACTGAGGTCCAGTTAAATCAGGTAAGAGAAGTAACAGCTGCCTTTACTATAAAGCCCTTCAGATGAAAACAGAAAAACCCATTCCAAGGCTGCTTTAAGGTATAACTCCTGAGGTTTCAATCTTTGACCAATTAGTACACAGTATGCTTGTGTGTCAGCAGGTATGCCTTGATCTACCTTTGATGTAGACTGCAGCTGAACAAAAGTGAGACTTTGGTTGTTTTATTTTGTTCCAGAGATAGGTAAACTATTGTGTATTGATTGAATTTCAAAGTAACCTTTAGCAATTGTAAAATATCAATTTTCAAAGCTGTGGGTTCCACAACAGTGATTATTTGTATTGATATCTGCTTTTCTCATTCAAGGCTTTTTAGCCTTGGGGACCTTTCAAAGACTAAAGGGCATTAATCTGGTTTGCGTGTATCAGAATGCAGTGTATCACGGTGAAAAACACCTTCCAGAGAATTGATTAGTTCCCTATTTTCATAATATTTCCATATTTATTTGTTTATACTTTAAGTTCTTGGGCTGACATTTCTGAGCAATATCAGCTGTCACACAGAAAAATTTTAGACTTTTACTTTAGAATTTTATCAGCAGCGTGATAATGACCAGAATGTGAGTGTCAAAATGATTCTTACGAAGCACATTTTGAACTTTTTTCTTGTGCTGTAGTTTCAACAGCACCTGTAAGAGGATCGGGGAAAAAATGTACCGTGGGAAGCAGATGAATTCTTGCGAGACTTGTGTGATTACACAAGAAGGAATCTGATAAAGCTTCAAGCCATGCACCTGTGGCCAAACAAGAGTTTGTCGGAAAACCAACTTATGAGGAACTACTGGCAAGTGCGGGCATGTTTTAGGTGTGAGTTAGCCTGTAATAGGAAGTGATAGATGGTTCATCCAATCACCTGCCAAACATTTGCATGCTCTTTTGCAAACAGTTTCCAAGGACAACTTCTCAAATCAGTGTATAACAAACCACCTAATGCAACAGGTTTGGGCAAATCAACCATGACTTTAAGATATTTGTTTACCTAACTGAGGGGGACAATTGACTTGTATGACTTAATGTATTATTGTATGAAAACAAAAGGTTCTGTGTTTTCTCCCATAATTTTTTTAGACTATACCCAATTTAAATTTGGTCCCATCAAGGTTGTCTCCTCGTGCCCCTAAGCACTTCCAGCATAGCGGCTATTTAGATCGCCCCCTGGAAGGCCTGTTCTGACCACTTGCATGTGTACATCTATGATTTCACTATGGACTGCAAACCTGTGCAGAACGCAAACATCCACCTCTGTGTCAGACTCTCCTGACTTTAAACTGGAGGAATATCAGAGATCAAACAGCAGTTTACTGTTGAAGATTCTACAGTTACAAAGCCTGAAGGCCACATTTACATAGTTGTGCATTATAAATTTGTTCCCCAGTGTCAGACAGAATTTCCTGAGGAGTGTGAGGTAGAACACACAAAACCTGAACTGTGGTCCATGCCATTGTCATGCTGCATAAAAAAAAAAAAAAAAACTGTTTTTCTTGGCTACAACAAAATAGTCATCGTTCACCACCCACATGTTTTGGCTCCCTCGAACTTCTTCCCTTTCCATGAAATTTGTGCTGAGTGGAGCACAGCATTGTCCCAAGGAGACCGCCTAGAAAAGAGAAGTCCTCCAAGTATAAAACTGGAATGTTTTTTAGGCGGAAGTCACAGAATGCTATGATTGCACCTCCTATCATGATGCTTTTGTGAAAAATATGATTTATTGCTATGGCTTATTTGGTCAGCACCAAAGGCAGTTTTACCCAAGTAAACAGGAAAACCTATATTTAAAACCATGGAGGAAATAAAATGATGAGCAAGCAGTCCACACTGTCAAACCTTTTTTTAATCATACACAACAGTCATCAAGATTATTGTGTTTCATGACATCTAAGTGATAGTGGCCCTCTGGGGGGCAAAGATCAAGCCATAGACCATCATTTCTCTGACTAACTGAGGCGGTCCGATCACCTTCTTAAGTAAATGTGGAATTCAGTTTATAGCTTTACATCTTCATTAACCTGTGACATGATTGCACTGGTCCTTTAACACTTATTCTGGTTCTCTATTCCTCCCCCTCACTCTCCTTTGTAGCATTCCTGGCTGTTTTGATGTAGTTTAACACTTTCCACAATCTACTGGTGAATGGTGACCTTGCGATGTTGAGGAAGATGAAATGCACCAGGGTCATTAAAACATCAACTACTCATGTCATAGTTTAGTTCCAGGACTCAAAAGTATGAAACACAAGGCAAGATAAAGTTTGATTTACGAAAGGAGAATAAAAAGTTTTGCGTTTGGTTTTCTTGGAAGCCTATTCTCATTTTTAAATATAACTTTTTTTTTTTTTTAAGCGGTCCCTGTAGGACACCACCATACAAATAACAAATAACATCAAACAATATCAAATAACCAAATCTGTGTTTTTTTTAGACAAGAGAAGAGTAAATTTTATTATAATTACAATGTAAGTTTTTGACTGCATAATTAATTCTAGTTTTGAAAACTAGAAACCTTAAAAAAAAAAACTAAATTCTGCATGAAATGTGTCTATTGTGAATTGAAAATTTAGTGTTGAAGGATACCACAGAATGCTTGTTCTATGATCAGATACTTAAAGATACAAATGTGGTCCATTTTAATGACTTTTCTTTAGAACAGGTTGTTGTGTGACTGGTCGTGTTACAAAACACACACACACACACACAAAATAATTGTTAAATAAAAACAAGATTAAGACTCTCCAGCCACCCTACCAGCTGTTTGAGGCAATAGTTTGGCACGGCTTGCTTTTTAGCTAAATCAGCATACTAACATGCATGCAGGTATTATTTACAAGATTTGGTAATTATCACTAAACACAGATTACACCTGAGACTGATGGGAATGTCATTTGGTTTACAGTTCTGTCTTTGGTGACAAGTATTGGACAAATTAGAATCATGATCTGATTATAGTGATGGATGTTACAGTAGAGTGATGCAGTTTATCCTGAAATTCTGAACCAATTTCAGAGCAGTTTATCCAGACATTTGCATTTAAAACACACATGTAAACATGTAATAATAGGGAAATGACCAAAGGAAACATCATGATTTGGGAAAAACTAATGTCTGGAATATAGATTGTGCCCACCGGTACAGATGTTGAGATATTTCACAACAAACGAGGTCCTGTTCAGTGACTTGGACTACCTGTGCTAATGCTTAGCAGACAGATAGTGGCCTAGTTTCACGCACCTGTTACTTAAAATTGGTAAGGCCCTAAGAATGAATAAATAAGTCATAACAATATATGAACATGTAACAAAGGGAAGGAACAGGCTGCTACCGTGTTATTTCTGTATTAAAATTGGGCATTTTAACATGAAGGTCTATGGGGATTGACTCTATTTTGGAGCAAGCCTCCAGTTGCCATTTGATGAACTGTAGTTAACTTCATTTTTCAGGCCTAGTGGTTGTATGAGAGTTGTGTTCTTTCTTTGTACACCTGCCCTTAACCTTAACCTTCTTCTGCTGACTCAAATGCAGACGATAAATATGGCAATTAATTAATTGAAAACAAAATGTTGCCAAACATGTTTAAGCCAGTGATCATGTTGTAACAAAGGTTAACTTGGAAAGCAACTGGTGCTGTAGAAATGTAATTTCTTGGAGACAGGGTTGCTTAGATAAATAAAGTTATTTTAAATTCAATTGGCGACATACCAGAAAAGAGGAGAGTGGAGGGTGGTGCTGGGTTATATGTTCCTGTTAACACAACATAATCATGCTACTACACTTCTGATTCATTCTCTTATAGCACCTCTTTGGCGCAAAAAGAAGACTTTGAAGAAGTAGCTCGACTCAGAAAAGATTTGAAGTGGCAGACTACTGAAGACCATTACTTTGAGTTCAGATCTACTGTGCCTTTGATGGTGGGCAAGAGGCTCTCTTGTTTCCTGTGCCATGTTGAGCCTAGATGACAGGAGTAATCTAGACACACTTCCCCACCAGAGCTGGCACTTTGAAGACCCCAGTCTGTGAGATTATGATTTGGGGCTTACTTGCAGAGAGGGTCCTGTTTTTGTAAAGTCAGTCAAACATACAGTATATACACTAATGCACATATAGAGCAATCACAGACATGTATATGCCTACTACTTGTACAAGCAAACAAAGAAAGCGTAGCCCTTTGCAACCCACAATCTACAGCAGCTGTTTCCTTCACAGCTCATTGCCATGGGAACTAAAAGCACACTGAGCTCCTTGCCAGTTGTGCCCAACTCTGTACTTGTGCAAAGGTGCAAAAATCCCCATGGAAAAAATGGGGAAACCTTGTTCTGCAAAACTTTCTCCATACTCCCTACCGCCAGTCTCAGCTTTGACCTCGTTTTTTTATTTTTTTGTTTGTTTGTTTTTGGGGGGTTTTCCCCCTACTGTTCTCATGAAGATACAATATTTTCTAAACTGATTTTTTCAGAAAGAGATGTGTTAGAATTCATCATAACTCTATTTGAATAAATTGTCAGACTCAGACTCTGCTGTAAATCCAATACAACCTCTCTGCATGTCAAGATAAAGAGAGAGAAGCTAAGCTTTGAGATTGTGTTGACTCTGACACAAAGAGCTGCATTCCTCTGCCTCTGGATGTATGACGGAGCAGGGGTCTGACCTGGACTGGTAGGCTAGGGCCTCTTTCCGGTTGCTCCTGTGTACTTGTGGGTAGTGACTTCCTGTGATGTTTCCTGTCAAAAGGAGACTTTCAGGGCAGTAGTTACTGCCCTGTGGGAGGAATATAAAAGATAAGAAATGAGATGGTGATTGACACGGGCTCAAAGGTCTTTACAAACAATATTTTTTTTTTATGGGTTGTTATTGTGTTCATATGTGGAAACACTGCAGGACAAGGCAATGAATGTAAAAGCAGTGTGTAATGTAGAATTCACACTCATAGTTTTCACTGTATTATCTAAGCAATACGAAAACCTGTTGAGTCAGACAATGAGCCCAACCCCAGTCAGGCTCAGAATTACACCCCCTGACAGGCAGCTTGTTGTTCAAGTTCAAGGAAGGAACTTGTTTAAATTAACGAAATGCAATTAAATCAACTGCTTTGTGTAAAATGATCAAATATTGCTGTGTCTGAAATTACTGCATTTGTTCACTCATTCAATATTCCAGCATCTCAGTTTGCTTCACTAAAGAGATTTAAAGTGAATAGCAAATTGGAAGAAACACATTTAGCTATCTCCTAAATGTAGAATACACATAGGCATCTCCAAGATCAGTGTGTGTTACCAGTAAATATGTTTTAATATGAGAAAAGATGGCATAAATTGCATTATAAGTGTGCATTTGAATATAGATCCAACAATGAGGAATGCCCCTATATAATTTACTTTGTGTGCATATTCCTAAAATTACTAATTCTAATTAAAAAAAAAAAAAAAATAGAAGACTGTTGCACAAACTCCTTGAGACTAGTACCAGGCAGCACAGGAAATCAGGGAAGTGGCATGTTTTTGCAAAGAAAGGTCAGCAGCCAAAGTGGAGCCCGACTGTATGTAGTCTGGAGAACTGCATTGTAAATCAGCAGTTACAGAAGACAGACATACTATATACAGACAGACTTGGGCACTTCACAGTAGCCTCTTCTGCTGGGAAACCAAAGAGAAGAGAGAGCTATAACAGTGGTCATGTGTTTCAGTCCAAAGCAAAAGATAAGTTGCTCTCTTGCATCTTCATGCTCTCTTTACATATGCTCAGACACACATGAAACTTTAACTGAGTGGCCCTAACACCCTCAGCCTCTTTGGCGACAAGCGTCTTAGGTTATACAACTTGGCTCAGATTAAACTGAGGCACAAAATGCATCCACTAAGTCAAGACGTGGGATTTTTTTTCATTTAATGTTATTTTTATACACTTTTAAAACAAAGAAAAGTCAAAGATTACTCATTAGGCTTACCATTCACATTTTTTACAACTGCATTTCTGTAAAGATGGACATAAAGCATAGAATGTTTAGAAAGTCTGGTTCTGTTGTGTAGAAAGCATCTTAGCTCAGACTCTTGTTACTTTTTTTTTCCACTGCAGACATTCTTTCTTATACATTTCACCCAAAAGTTTAAAACTATGAGAAAATATGAAGCATTTTGAAGGCTTTGAACTTATTTGAACCTTCTTAGCGTAAAGGATTTAATGTACTGACTGCTGAGCATACTGTTACAGCTTTATGTAGACCTCTTGGTGTGCAAATTTATTTATTTAAAAAAGCAAGTGATTTGCCACAGACCTGAGGAAAATATATCCTGCATATCAAAAGTGTGGATTGTATTACTGTGGGCATCAGGCGATTGACAGAAAAAAAGAGTTCATTCTAATGCAGCCCTGATATGAAACTTTAAATCAAATGAATGATTCATGCCCACTGGGATCCTCCCCATCTGTGAAGCTTCTGGTATTGAAAAAGAAAATAATCACTGCAGACACTGTGTAGGAAGAATGGACACTTAACCTTTAAACTGGTCTTACATAACATTATACAGGTCAGGCCAGCTAATCTCCCTCCTTCAGTATGAATCACAACACTGATCACATGTTTGATTAAAACTCCACTATCACTAAGTGTGCTGTTTTGTCTGTTGTCATTAAGCTTTTTTTAAAATTTCTCAGGTTTATTTATTCATTGAGGTAAAAATCTCATTGAGATTAAAAATTTCTTTGACAGTTTTAGAATTTCAAAACAATATTCACCAACCATTTCATGGATTGTTACTTAAACAGTGTAACCACCTGATTTCATGTCAGCTCATTTCATAGTTTTAACAGTTTTTAAGTTTTCAGCAGGTATTGCATAGGGTACATCGGCACAGTGGTAAATATCCTGTGAGTCCAAAAAGGCCATGAGTTTTGTAATCATTTTTTGCTGATGACTTTTGCCCTTTGCATTCCTGATCTACATCCTCTGACCCTTTAGCTGGAATGTTGCTCGTTCACTTCAATTTGATTATGCCAGGGGAATTCACAGTAGCTACACATTTACTGTATTTGGATAAGGAGGAACTGGAACAGTGGAAAATCCCCCCATTTATGATCACCTTTCCTGCAGCAGGCCTGTCGCATTCTTCTCTTACACAATAGATTGGAGTGCTCACAAGCTTAGGAGAGCAGGCAATTAAATTACCTCAGAACAACAGTAGCACAACTTTGAAAAACCTGCTAATAGCCAACAAGCCCAGTGTAAAGACTGAAAGTAATACACCAAATTACAGATTTAATAATCATATTGTCCCAGTTCAGAAATACTTCTCTGGGCTACCGTCAAAAACTTTGTATTATTTGCAGTGACCCTTTCCTCTAAGGGTATAAATGGATCCAAAACATATCAGCAAAATGTTCCCAACCACCTCGACTGGTTCTTTTTAATGTTACAGAGATAACTCCATATTTTCAGTCTCTTTTATTTGCAATGCTTTATTTGCAATCTTTTTTTGGTTCAGAGCCTTATAGAGGCAGAAGAGCTTGTGTGATCTACTGAGCATCAGGGCTTTGTTGTCTGGAGCTGGTTGGGTCTCCCAAGGCACTGAAGTTCCAGCAAAAAAAAAATCCTAAAGAAATACGAGTATAAATAGGGTACAAAGACCTGTGGAGCCAGGCCTGTATATAGAGTTAGATGTTGAGTTAGTGGTTGGTTTGCCCGCAGAACCTGGACTGATTCAGCCCAAAAGATCAACACAGAAGGGCCTGATCTGCCCACCACCCAATACCTGTGGTATAATACCTGTTAGATGGCAAGTGGTAGAGGGTAAAAGGAATCTTTCAATTTATTAGCCACAGCATCATACCCACTGTTATAATAGCAGATGAAGTTAAGTCAAAGAAAAGCACAGGATCATATTGATACAAAGATAAAGAGTAAAATACAGCAATGAGCCATTGAATACAAAGTTAGCAGAGGAATTCTGTGTAGAACTACTTTGTATTCCACATGGGTGTATCAGGAGCATTTGCCATTATTGTGTTAAATGACTTTCATGACCTTTATAACTATGACACTTTGCAAAAAAGAAAAAAAATCTCTCCTGCCTTCCTGGACTCTGCAGGAATGTACTTTTTCTTCCCCTTTTAAAACTGAGTGATGTCCTCAGTGTTTCCATTAGCTCTGACAGTCACATTAACTCTCTCCAGGGAGACGTGGTATGTCGTAAACACCAGCCCCTGCAGGACCAGTGACATCACTTTTTTTTTTTCCTGTCCATCCCCTCCCTTAGATTTGAGCCAAAACCTCTGGTCTTAATTATCACTTCACTGAAGCCTCACAGTGGAGATGAACAACCCCTGCAGACAGTAAACAAACAAGTGAGCTTCTTTCATGAAGCATCATCACAAAAGTTGATTGCACCACAGAAGTGCTCGCTGCCAACAGTAAACAGCAATTACAGCACTCATGGCTTTTTATCGCTTTCAAACATATTTCAAGAGCTCCTCCTTCACAAAAGCTTTATTTGTGATGTCTTTAAATATTAGTCTCAGTGGCCATTCTGAATAATTTATTATTCATTTTGGATCATTTTAGAAACTTTGAACCAGAAAAGCGTCAGAGGGTTAGAAAAGTTGGATAAACAAACCTGGAAATGAGAAAAACCATCTATAGTGGACAAAGCCAACTGTCCACGAAACATAATCACTTCCTCTGTCGGCCCATGCAGAACACAAAGGAGGAGTTTAAACATCAGACTGACATTGCCAAGCCCCCTTGACAGTCGTACAACAATATGAGGCAGCTGCCTGCGGGTAAACAATAGGTTTAAACATGACCCTTTCCCATTGCCAGAAGAGCTCCTTATAGTCCGTTGAAACCGGTTTCTCTCAGTGAGAGAGTTAAAACTGGAATGCAATTGTCTACTCTGATAACGTGACAAGTAAACAGTTTATTCTTAAATAAGTCTCTGGCAGAGAGCCCATTGCTTAGGATTTTGGCTTCATTTTTAAGCTCAGTCAACAATGTGTTATGCTTTTTCAATGTATAATCCTGGTTTCTAATTTTTAATAGGGTCAGAAAACAGACATTTTACTTTGTCATCAAAATATGACACATAATGCTATATTGCTAAAGCATCATACTCTCTAGAGTTACTGCACTTCACATCAAACATATGCCTCCAGAAGTTCAGAAGATTTTTTTTAAGTACACTATTAGGGCTGCAGCAGTCCAGTTGCCCCCATTTGTCTAGTTCAGCTGATTAGTCTGGTAGTTGTTTAATTGGATTATTTTAAAAAGTAACAAAATGGTTGTGTTCCAGGGCTGAGAAAGAATGTTATGAGTAAAGTGTGTTACCAACACCAGCCAAAGCAGTAATGATTCTGAATGAATCCATCGCACCAGCCACCAAGGAAACTGTCCAGTGTCAGAGCAAGTAACCACAGCAGATGGCCAAAGTCAGACTACATGCAAGTCTCAAATGATAAGCAATGTCTGTGTTTGTCAAACTAACCAAATTTGTGCCTGTGGGCAGCAGAGTGATACCAGTGGTTAGCACTTCACAGCAAGAATGGTTGCTGGTTTGAACCTTAGTTGGGGTCTTTCTCTGTGCAGTTTGCATGCTCTCCCTGTGCCTGCATGGGTTTTTTCCGGGTACTTCGACTTCCTCCCACAGTCCAAAGGCATGTATGTTGGGTTAATTGGTGAGTCTAAATTGGCCAGCTAGGATAGGTTCCAGCCCCTCTGTGACCCATAATTAGATAAGTGGTTAAGATAATGGTTGGATGGACTTTGTATGTGACATTACTGGGGACATCCTTATCCTCTCAAAACTATCCCACACTTTGGATTTCCTGCCTGACATGTAATGACATGACAGCACAAAGTGTGCTTGGGTGTTGCCACTTCCTGTGAGAGTTTGACCCCCCCCCAACCAACAGACCACTCAAAACATTTTTTCTTATCATCCACTAATGCTGGTCAACTCTGAGGGGGCAGCCCTACAGACTATCAAAACACATCAAGCAGATAGAAACCCCATTCGATCCTTCCTGTCAACCAGATCAAAAAATAAATAAACATTCAAATTCAAAACATGGGCTTTGAAAATAACTGCACCGTGATGCTCTTGGATCCACATTACTTTCTTATTAATGTCTGTTAAAGTGCCCTGAGGACTTACTTTGCAAAGTTATATTTTATAACTATTGTTTCACACACATAGTATACTTTAAGTCTAATATTTGGCTACATTTTCTTTCAAAATAAGCTTTTGTAATTTTTAGCTTGTTTCCA
>VUQI01055581.1:0-12630 GCA_015106735.1 Paratilapia polleni | reverse complement strand
ATAAACATTTGCCATTGCTTATGTACAGTTAATCAATGTTAAACAGGGAATCAGATTAACATATCTTTCCTCTGACCTGCAGTTGGGTTTATCCATCTAGATTTTGTCTTGGAGAGATCAGAGAGAGATGTCTGCCTTTTCTTCATTTTTATAAAAATGAAACTAAATGGCATTTGTCTTGTGGTAAACATTTTATAAATACAAAATGAGCTGTTTTATCAACTGAAATAGTTTTATTACCTGTTTTTTTCTGAATAAACTGTTGATGTTTTTGATATTTCACTCACGTGTTTCCGTATAAGCAGAGGGGGATTCTTCACTGTGTGGTTTGAGATGTTTCAGGGTCATTGTCTTATATTTACTTATAATTACTTGAAACCTGATTTAGATTGATATGAAAGGCTTGTGCTGTGAAGTGAGATGACAGGTATTTCAACATCAGTGTTTTGGAGGTATGACTGAAGGTTTGTGAGAAGTTCTTATGCAGTTCAGTGGAAACCAGTTATGGTGGTAATGATCATAAGGACATCCCTGGATTTGGATCATATACCTTTTCCTGATTTTCATTAAGAGAACATGATTGTAATGTAACACATAATATGAAAAGATTCAAATGGGATGTGTATGTGGTTGTGCAACACTATTTTACAAGTTTTTATTCAAGAATAAAATCTGCTCAATTGTGCTTGGCTTCAAAAGGCTTCTCTGGCTGACGATTTCGCCAGCCTTTGAAAAAATCCTCTCACAGGGGACTGAGGATGCTGGTGTGGAGAGATACTGTAGAGCCACTCTATAAAGGTGTGGGTAAACTGCCTTGTGGAGGATCCAATAATTTAGTGGGTCCTCCGGTCCTCCATGTGGGTGACACAAGGTTGAAGTGTTCCCAGACATGGGATGGTTTTCTTCCATTCGCATTCTCCATCATTACAGTTCTCTCGCAATTGAAGGTCTCTCGCAATGCTATGAAGCAGGGAGGGAACATCAAGCATTTTACATCTCCTTATAACAAATGAAACACCGCCGAAGATTCAAATCAGTCACCTCACTTCCGGTTTTTCATTGACGTACGAGGCCTCAATGGTAATTGGTCACGTGATCACGGAGATTTGATACAAGCCTCGACACAGTGTTTTGAACAAGTCTGCTTCAGTAGAGTGAAACAGGCTTTGAAGCCTCAGTGTCAAACGTCCCATCTCTAGCTGTGGGAGGAAAAGAAAACTTTAATCACTTGTTTTTAAGTTTAAACATTTTAAAGACTTATGTAAAATAAATCAATTACACATTACCAATCAAGCCAATGTGCTGCATGAGACCAAATTGATATAGTTTACTTTTAGCATAATAAGCATGGGTAAATCAGCATGAAGGTACTGATGTCCCTGAGTGACAGTCCTGATGTTCAGAGTGAGGACTCAGAGGTGAGCTAACTGTCCTCTTTTACTCTTAACATCGGGCCAAACTAAGTGAGAAGACACCTGCCTGCATGTGGACTGAATGTCTGTCAAATATCAAAGCTAAAATTAATGTCACAGCAGCATACTGATCACTGTATTTATGCTAGATAGCTAGTTAGCTAACACTGTTACTAATAGCCAAAATGGTTGTTCATTCTCATTTTTCCTGCTACACTTAGTGAGGAATGAGGGATTTGGTGTCTGTTTATTTCCTCATTAATCACAGAGGTAATGGACTAAAACAAAGCTTTGAAGGAAACTTACTGTGGCTCAGTGTGCTCAGTGTGCTCGATGGTTGTGAATCCAGCATGGCAGACAGAGGACAGCTGGGAGACAGAGACAGAGAGCACGTGGTCTGCTTTCTGATTGGCTTCCTCCCACAGTCCAAAGACATGCAGTTAGTGGGATTAGGTTAAATGGCAATTCTAAATTGGCCGTAGGTGTGAATGTGAGTGTGAATGGTTGTCTGTCTCTCTGTGTTGGCCCTGTGACAGACTGGCGACCTGTCCAGGGTGTACCCCGCCTCTCGCCCTATGGTAGCTGGGATAGGCTAAGAAAATGGATGGATGGATGGATGGACATTCTCACATCACATCTACAAGCTCAAACATATTTACCTTCATAACAAGGGTTCGCAAACTTGTTTCTGCAACTATATAAGTGCAGACGAGGGAAACGTGTTTACTGGCAAGATCATGGTTTTTTATGTGTGTGTGGAAATTTCAAGGGTTTCAAGGAATTTTGAAATTTGATGGCACAAGTGGGACAAAAACCAGTCAGTTCTACACATTCTCACATTTTATTTTACAAGTTGTCACATCACATCTACAAGCTTTTGCATTTTGCATCATATTTACCATCATATCCTTTTAGCCATTCTATATTTCTGCATAAATATGATGTATACAATTGTGGTGAAAAGTTTACATACACTCATTGTGGGCATGAATGTCATGGTAATGTGGGCTTTTAATGATTTCTTTGTTCTTTTTCCAGGGTGAAATGAGTGTAGAACTTACATCTTTAATTACTTTAAAAAAACAAGAATTGGTGCACAAATTTGAATTTATTTTGAATTTTCTCTCAAACAACTTAAGTACAGTTGTTTGAACTGGTGATCTTGGAATCTGCAGTTGTTTAAAAATGCCTCCATTAAGCTTCTAGAATGGCCTTCACAAAGCTCTGACCTCAACCTTACTGAAAATTTGTGGACTATGCTTAAAAGCTGGGTCCATGCCGGGAAACCAACCCATTTAAATTAACTTTACCAATTCTGCCAAGAAGAGTGGTCAAATATCCAACCAGAATGATGCCAAAAGCTTATTGATGGCTACCAAAAGCTATCTGGTTGAGGTAAAACTTGCTAAAGGACATTTAATCAAATATTAGTGGGGGTGTATGTATATATTTGAGCCTGTATGTATAATTTTGACCCTGTGTGGATTAGAGAAAATCAACAACACTCCACACAAGTTGTTCTACCAAAGAATGGTCAAACCAAAATAAAGATAATGGTTTGGAATGGTCATGTTCTCACATTAATCACAGAAATATTGTGGAAAGGCTTGTGAGGAAACCTGCCAACATCTCAATTTAATATGCTTTGAACACTGGAATGAGCAAAACTTTCTCCAAGCCAGTGTGCAGGACTGCTTGACAGACACTGGAAAAATGCAGTTGTTAACTGGTTAACTGATTATATTGTATTATATTATTATTATTTCTGCATAAGGAGGACTGAAAGTAAACGTTAAAATACCATTTTTCTCCCATCTCAGATATACATGCAACTTTTGATCACAACTGTATGTTCCTCTTGTTAATCGACAACCTGTATCCACAAGAGTTGTTAGGAGATGGACAAATGAGGCTGCTTTGAGTCTAGGGACTTAAATGTAAACATTGTAAACTACACAGAGAGGACTGTTATGACCCAGGTCATAAACCCCCAATGAATTACAGCACAACTGAGAAAGAAACCCTAGTGTTACTTTTGGCACAGCAGCATTTTGAAGTGTATGTTGGTTCTGGCTCTACCCCATTTGTTGTTTACACTGATCACAATCCTCAGAGGCCTATACAACTAAGTGAGTTCACCATACCCTGTTTTTTACTACATTTAGTAAGTAAAATAAATTCAGTTTTTACTTTTTTTTTTTTTAATTTTCTAACTTTAACAAAAGAATTTCCAAAATGTGGGATAAAGAAAGTATTTCTTCTATTGTTTTACCTCATTGTATCTTATATTTACTGTAGTCAAAATTGTCTAATACTTGAAACTGAATTATTCTTTGAGCAGTCAGTCTGCTGTAGTTAATGACTCTCAACAAGCAATGGTGTCTTTTTTGCTACTCTAATATTACGATAATTCCTACAGTTGTTTCAACCATTCCAATTTCTCAAGAATCTTTTTGAAATCATCTTTCAAACACAGGTTGCTTTTTCTATTCTGACCTATTGCGCAACACTTTTAGCAGATGAAGCCCTTAAAGAGGACTGTTTATTGTGTGGAAAGATTCTAAGACCAGTTTATCTGGTTGTTCAGATTTGAATTATCTGTATAGACTACCTGTAAGTTACAGATCATGTTTTTCTGTTTGTCTTTTCTCTTGTCAGCTCCTTTGTGGAATGTAACTTTGAGCAACCATCTCTCTAGCATGGAAAGTAAGCTTGTGTTTTGCCCCAGGAAGAAAGAGGTAGAGAGGAGCTAGACTTAAAGATGGATAATGCAAGGATGCTCTGCAGTACTGAGTAGCAGAATTGGACCTAGATCACTTGTGAGTCACTGAGTTTGCATGACTGCCGCAGGAAAGAATCTTTTATTGGGCCTTTCCTCATTAAATAGATGATGTTTTCATTTAAAGATGTTGGCAAAGTTGTACACTTAAAAACTGGATGACTCTGCTGAAGTCACAAGTGAGCAGTTTTATCTATACTAAGCACTTCTGAACTTCAGACTTCAGAACTTGAAAATGTTGGTTGTGTTCTAGGAACATAGCCACCTCTTCTTAGTGGCTGCTGGGGGAAGCTTAGTTTTTAGCGTTATTGTAACTTTACGCTTTGCAATGCAATGCAATGATCTTATAACATCATTTTCAGCCACAGCAGATTTAATTGAAAAAGCTCTAAAAATTCCACTGCACACTTCCTGTTCAGAAGTAAAGAGCAGACAGACAGTTAGAAATTTGCCAGGGAACACAGTGAAACATTTATTAGCAAAGAGTCAGACATTACTCTAGGTAGTTACCCAGCAGAAACTGGCAGGGCTGAAAAATGAAGTGTCAAAAACTGCTGTTCCTCAAATGGCCATGTGGGGCTGGCTTCAAAAATGACCCCCATATACCCAACTTAACCGAAGAAATGGGTGGTTTTGTAGCTCGGGAGGTAAAGCGGTTCTTCTAAGCAGAAGGTTGATCAGCGGCTCCTCCAGTCTACATACTGAAGTGTCTTTGGGCAAGATATTGAAACCCACTGGCAGCAATGCATCCATTATGGTGTGATAAAGACAAGAAATAAGGCATAGAATAAACCAGTGTGTGAATGGATGAATTTTACTTGTAGCAAAATGCGCTTTGAGTGCTCAGTTAGAGTAGAAATGCTCTCTATAACTGCCAATAAATTTAGGTAAACATATTTACACCCTAGAATAAAAAAAAAATCTGTTTTGGTCTCTATAGCTAATTTTCCTGTTAATTAGCACAGTACAATGGCTGAATTTGTATATAACACTTAAATTGTATTAATGCATAAAGTTATGAATGATTAAGGTTGTGGCTACTTTGATTGACAGGTGGGTGGTAAATATTGTAATAGCATTTAGTGGCACTCTAAGGAGTCAACTATTTAGTTTTTTCAGTATGTACAGTTTTCTCAAGCGTGTTTGTCACTACCCAAAACTAACATCCCAAAGTAATATTTTACTGATATTATTGTAATACCAGAAAATTATGAGTGTACCTTGCTAATCATGCTAGTGAGACAGCACTAGAGTTAGCCAGTATTGTTCCACCTCTAAACTCCCATCCAAAAATGGTTGAAAAAAATGGCCATCTACACAAATTATGGTTATGTTGGCAGTGGCTACATCCACTTTTTATATACAGTCTATGCCTGAGACCAAAAACAGAGATAAAATTGAGTGAATATTGGACCTACATTCATTAGGTATATACAAACATGGCTGAATAAGGGAATAAGCATACCCTTCCAAATAGGTTCACCATAACAGTCTAAAAGGTGATGTTACAGTATGTCAGTTCTGCTTATTGTTACAGCAGGAAGCACAATTGTAAAAAGAAAAAAAAAAGTTAAAGAAATTAATAATTATAATAACAGGTTCTTTGCCTCCTGTGACCCCAGAACATCACTCAACTCCACAATGAAATTTGGGAGAGGGCAAAACCACCAACTTGTGAAAGGTGTTGCATACCTACCTTGTGATTTAGACTGAAAAGAGAAATGCATTCAGCTTTTAATAATAACAATAATAATGTCTAACTGAAATGACATCTAACCTCTAGAGGATAAGAAAATGGGTTTGTGCAGAAGTCAGTCCCACAAACTACAGTTTGGATATATAAATTGATCTCTAGCTTCAGTCTGTCTTCTACATGGGCTTATCATTGCTGGCAATGAGACCTCCAGGGCGCTATTATCCACAGCCTGAAGCTTGACAGACAGCTGACAGGTGGTACAATCGCTGATGAGACAGTGATTGTACCACCTGTCAAGGGAGGCATCCAGAATAGATGTGAGCTCACAACTATCCTGGATGTTGGAAGGTTGGAACTGACCTGATTCAGATCCCCAGCTTCAGTTGCTCTTATCATGTATTCTGACTGTTCTCATGATGGTCACATGTATTAGGTCCCAGAGTCCAGAGACATACTGTATGAGTGTGCATTTGTGTCCATGCATGAGGTGACAGTCCAAAGCCTTCTAAGAAGTGAAGCAGATGTTTAAATGTTGCTTAAATAGCAATAAAATCAACATAACAGTAGAAGAGTTGTTTTATTAATGGCATCCTTCTGTTATACATTTCATCCACTTTGTTCTTGCAGTATTTCACTGTGTATTCTGTCTTGACAGCAGTGTGCTGTGGTAAAATACTCCAAACTTGGCATTCATGTCGAGACTTACTTCACCGGAGATGGCCTTGTTCTGCTATAGATGTTTGCCTTCATTTGTTTTGTTCTATTATTGATAAATTCTTTTTCAAGCAACAAGGTATGCATTGAGGACAAAGAAATGCATCATTTGTTAATAGTATTCAATTCAATTCAATTTTATTTATATAGCGCCAAATCACAACAACAGTCGCCTCAAGGTGCTTTAGATTTTAGGGTAAAGACCCTACAAATTATAGAGAAAACCCCAACAGTCAGACGACCCCCTATGGCAAGCACTTGGCAACAGTGGGAAAGAAAAACTCCCTTTTAACAGGAAGAAACCTCCAGCAGAACCAGACTCAGGGAGGGGCAGCCATCTGCCGCGACCGGTTGGAGGTGAGGAGAAACAGAAGAGAGCAGAGGGAGACAGGACAAAAGACACTCTCATGGGAGAGAGTTAATAATAGCTAATGATTAAATGCAAGTAGTGTATAAACACATGGAGAGTGAAAGGAAGTGATGAAGCGGAAGTGCTCAGTGCATCATGGGAAGCCCCCAGCAGCCTATGCGTATTGCAGCGTAACTAAGGGATGGTTCAGGGTCACCTGATCCAGCCCTAACTATAAACTCTATCAATATAACATTGTAATAATAATTTTTATGTTCACATTAATCTAACAGATGCATATGAATGTGTAGAATTAGTAGGAAAGGGACAAGCTTTTTGTTAGTGGAAGCTTTCTGGTTTCTGTTTATAGTCTTGAGACTATAGACCAATCATGCATGAGCAGGCTGTGTAATTCTACAGTCACACTAGGGTAAACAGTGGTTGGAGACCACGGCACAACCAAAGTTATTGAGACCATGTGCAATGAACTTGCAGTCTCATTGCCTTTGAAATGGCTGCTTCAAAGATGAGGACTGGGCCTCACAGTCAGTTTCCATCTTCCAAGCGTCTTTGGTGCATCAAGACGACAATAAAATGGCAATAAGATAGTCAGTCAGTTTGACCCCATTCAATTTGTGACTGAATGGGGTCAAGTTGGCAATCATATTCAATCTGTTTGTGATAATACGGCAATTAGTTGTGATAAATCGGCAAAAATCCCAAATCTGCTGCCGTCTACATAAACAGAAATTTACCTTCACTACTTACATTCAGAGTCCAGCCAGAACCTCACAGGTTTGAAACAGAAATACTGACGTAGTTGCTGCAGGACGTAATTTAACTCCAAAATGACATAGGCACTCAGCAACCTTCCTTTTATATGGGAATATAACCAGAATACAACCAGTTGAGTCAAGTCCCCTATTGCAAAGATACGTGTTGCAGACGAGTTGCCCTCATCAGCACAGACTGACTCAGGTTGATTGCAATGTTTATAAATTAGATGGCAATTATTTGCAAACCTTCACCAATCTGTCTGAGAATGACTGTAGTCAATCTGAGTCAGACCACAGTTGGTCGGAGACAGGCTGCCTCCCACCAGACCACTTGTGCAATCGCCTTGCGATCAAAAGTGATCAGTTGGTTGCTGCAAACACTTACAATTGGTTGGCGAATACTAAAAAATTTAATGCATTCACTGGGCAACCACCGATAGTTCCTAGTCACAAGGAGGTCGCCATCCTATTTTTACCCTAATGTGACTGAGCCATAAACAGTCAACGAGGAGAGCAAACGTGGGAGGGCATTTGCCGAAATGCATTGGATAAACATTGATTTAGTTTTTTAATAACTTCTTTAATTGAGCTGCATTCATAACAATGATCAGTGGACAGACACAGAAACCCCAGAGAAATGTGGCCGTTGACCCTAGAGGAAAAGTCAGCAGATTATGCATTCACATCAAATGTGAAATGAAGTTTTTATGCTCTGTGACTACATATAAATTTTATGCAATGAGTCAAATTGATGCTCAAGTTAAAATATTTTAACTTCAGAGAAAAATCGCATTATGCTGCATCGAGAAAACCCATCTGCTGGGATTCTCCTGGGGCCACTGACAATCAGAACTGGAGGACAAGCTTATTGACACCGTTTGAGGTCAGTGGGAGCTGAATGATTCAACTTCACTTTTACATAGAGACAAGAAATAAAGGAGAGAGGTTGGAGAAAAGTTAGCAAAATTGAAACAGTAAGCTCTGAAAATAAGTTTCTGTAACTTGATGCCATCTGTCGGTCGTACTCCCCCTCGTCCCATTGGCTGTTAGGGGCAAATATCTGTGGGTTTCCTATACGACTGTATTCATGCCAGTGACATGAGGTGAAACTTCACTTCAAGCAGATTGCGTTCACAGTTTTTTGCTGCAAGGTTGCCAAAAGTCACATGGTTTACTAATCAGCTTATCCCAACCTCAACGTCTTTTGTAAAACAGTCTGACACTTTCCAATAAAGTTTATTCAAACAATATGATAGTGTTCTCAAGGCTCACTTTTTCTCGTTTTATCTATTTTATAATTGGCATGGGTGTAATTTGTGAAACATAAGGTGGGGATATGTCCCCACCATCTTACCCACCACTAATTCGATATTAACTGCATGTTCTTTCAAATTCAAGACAGTTTCCATCGGTTCTACAAAAGGTTAATTGGTTTAATGTTTCCACAGGGTGAGAGATAGAGTTTCTATTGGTGTTTGACTTCAACCGTCATTTGCTGCAGTGTGATTGCTGGAGTGTTTTTTAGATGAATTAGAAACACATCAGCACAGACTGATGCATAAGAAGTCATGCTCAGAGTAAAGTAACTACTACATAGTAAGGGTATATTGTGTAGAATGACATTAAAAGTAGTTCAATTTTCTAGGTGAGGACCCTTAGACTCCCTGCCAAATTTGCGTTGCCACCACTTCTAAAATTTAGCCCAGACCCTTGTGCTTGAGAGTTAAAGAAGTCTTTTCTTGCTGACAGTAGTTGAGCATTATAGCAAAAATTACAACCAATTAGGTAATTTTGAATGTTTAATTTAAAATAAAACAATATAATAAATACAATGTTAAGTTTTTTTGTTATCTCTGCTCTACCAAAACCAAACAGAAAGATTAACCCACAACTGACATACAGAACCATGTATTGTGTGACAACCCTAATTTTACCAGTGTCAGGTAAGTGGTTAGTAATTTGTGTCCTCTTTACTCAAGTGCAGAATCATGTGCAAATGTGACCATGTCTTATCATATTTTAGCCAGTCAGTACTATTACTGTTCTACCTGTTTAACTTATGTCTGGGATTCTTTGAAGAGGTAGAATCTGTCTCTCTACCTCTTCAAAAGTAGAAGAGGTAGATAGATAGTTTACCCAAACTACAGAAAGCTCTTCCTGTCACATCACAGCTGTTTCTGGGTCATATTAAATGCATACTCCCTGGCTTATGAGGCATCAAATTCAATTGGTTTATGGACCTTGTTCTACAGTGACATCCACTTTAAAGGCATCCAATCAGCAGTTGTACCTTCACCATGCCCATGATAAAAATCTCCACCCTCCATTTACGGTGCATTAGTAATGCATATGCTGGTAGCCATGGGATAAGTCCCCCACCCTGCATCTTTATAACTCTGATCTGCAGAAATGTTCACTTTTCTAAAAAAAGAAAGAAAAAAAAAGAAAAGTACTTTTCAGGGAAAAACAGAAGGAAGAGTCATCCTCTGCCATTATTGTGGCTTCACTGATGAAGATAAATGAGTGAAACAAGCCACATCACAACAGAGCTCTCCTAAGCCATGGAAGCTGTGGGCCCATTACAGTACAACGTGTCTCACCACATCAAGGATGAGGGTATTAATGTCAAAGTTGGGCTTCTTCTTCACACTGCGGATGACGCAGCTCTGGACCATGCTGCCTCCACACTCCACCTGCAGGCTGGGGGAGGTAATGCTGGCCAGCTGGAAGCTCTTCAGGTTCCGAACACCCCACGCTAAGATCTGACAAGGACACAGGAAAAGTTCATCAGATGTTTCATTTTTAGACTTGCTTAATATTTACTCAGACAAAATGCTGCTAAATATTGAAAAATGTAGAGAAGCAAAATTAAGATCTTAAGTTGCTTATTTTTTTCAACCAACAGTCTAAAATCTAAAGATATTGAAGAATAATAATAACTAAAAAAGCAATAAAAAACTGTCAGCTAAACAGATTTTCACTGCTCACTTGCATTGCTTTTCAGCTCCCAGAGAAGTGGTGGGACTGAAACAAATAAGATGTAACATCTGCTGTAATTATAGCATCTCTTAGTGGTACCTCGATGGCAGTTCTCTGTAGAACAGGTTTGATTCCCTGAGGAACCATGAAGACATTGGGCTCTCTCTGAGGTGGTGGGTACGGAAGGTCCGACTCCTCCGGCTGTGAATACGGACACAGGAAAGTGACGGGTCACAGACAGGTCATCAACAGGTGACAGAGAAATTGTGCATTCACGCAGTGTCGGAATAATATGAAAAATGACTTCCCGACTGGGAAAATTCATTTGAAAGGTCCCTCATGTCAGGACAACAATTTTGGTCCACAATTTACTGAGTTGTTGACATATTGTAGTGTCTTTGTTGTTTCCACATTCTGATTTAAAAGCATAAGAACACACCAAATTCAGAAGAGGGATTTCCCAAGTCGGGATCTGGGACCATCCAAGTAGCATATGAACGCATAAAAATAAACAAGACAGCTTGCCATTCTGTTTACTGCCAAGCAAATCTTGGTCTATGGGAACTAACATAAAGACATGTTAAATGGCAGTGTTTAGCATGAGTGTATCCAACATGTTTTAGAGTGTTAATACCACACAAATATAACATTTAACTTAAACTAAAGCACTTTTTCAAAAATGAATCAAATAGTAATTTACTACAAGCAGCACTCCAAACATTTTTGCCTATTATGTATTTTACCTGCATATAAATTTAACATTTATTTGGATTAAATAGTTCTAACACAAATGACTGAATAAACATAACATAGAAAACACAACAGGCCTATTAAGCTCAAATTGTTTGAAACACATAAAACAATTTGCATGTATTTAAAACGCATTGCATTTACTTCTTAATTTTAAGTTTGTCTGAAAAATATGAATCATATTAATTTTAGTATTTTGTAAATGTTTAAACTATACAATCCAAATATTCTGCTCAAAAAAAATAAAGGAACACTTTTTTTAAGTGAATACTTAACCCAGAGGGGGATGTTAATCAGTTTCAGCTGCTTTGGTATTAATGAAATTAATCACAGGTGACCCTACACAGGTAGTCCAACTCCTCCAGGATGGTACATCAGTACATGCCATTGCCAGAAGGTTTGATGTGTCTCTCAACACAGTCTCAAGAGCATGGAGGAGATTCCAGGAGACAGGCAGTTACTCTAGGAAAGCTGGACAGGGCCGTAGGAGGTCCTTAACCAATCAACAGGACCGTTATCTCCTCCTTTGAACAAGGAGAAACAGGATGAGCATGGCTAGAGCCCTACAAAATGACCTCCAGCAGGCCACTGGTGTGAATGTCTCTGACCAAACAATCAGAAACAGACTTCATGAGGGTGGCCTGAGGGCCCGACATCCTCTAGTGGGCCCTGTGCTCACTGCCCGGCACCGTGGAGCTCAATTGGCATTTCCCATAGAATACCAGAAAGGGTCTGGAGAAGCTGTGGCGAATGTTATGCTGCCTGTAACATCGTTCAGCATGACCGGTTTGGTGGTGGGTCAGTGATGGTCTGGGGAGGCATATCCATGGAGGGACGCACAGACCTCTACAGGCTAGGCAATGGCACCCTGACTGCCATTAGGTATCGGGATGAAATCCTTGGACCCATTGTCAGACCCTACGCTGGTGCAGTGGGTCCTGGGTTCCTCCTGGTGCACGACAATGCCCGGCCTCATGAGGCGAGAGTATGCAGGCAGTTCCTGGAGGATGAAGGAATTGATGCCATTACTGGTCCCCACGCTTGCCTGACCTAAATCCAATAGAACACCTCTGGGACATTATGTTTCGGTCCATCTGACGGCGCCAGGTTGCATCTCAGACTGTCCAGGAGCTCAGTGATGCCCTGGTCCAGATCTGGGAGGGGATCCCCCAGGA
>VUQI01055577.1:0-23742 GCA_015106735.1 Paratilapia polleni | reverse complement strand
CAGGCCTTGTATGGCTGCCCTGTGCTGCAGGATGGGCAAGTTTTTGCCCCAGTATTAAATTTTGCAAAGCTGGAACTGCAGGTCCGGTCAGTAGACATTTTATCTGTAAAAATGTAAGAGGACAAATTCTCATGAATATTACATAGACTAACAAACCATATAATGACTACATACCATACTTTACCTATACTCTTATGAGGATCAAACATTTACTTTTGTAACTTTATTAAAAATAAAAAATTGAAATATCACATTGATATAAGTATTCAGACTTTTTGCAAAAACACTTGAAATTTAGCTCAGGTGCCTCCCATTTCTCTCGATTGTTGCTGAGATGTTTCTACACCTTGATTGGAGTCCACCTGTGGTAAACTAAAGTGATTGGACATGATTTAGAAAGACACATACCTCTCTATAGAAGGCCTCACAGCTGACAATGCATATCAGAGCAAAAACCAAGCCATGAGGTCAAAGGAACTGCCTACAGAGCTCAGAAACAGGGTTGTTGCAATGCACAGATCTTGGGAAGGCTACAAAAAAAATCTGCTGCACTGAAGGTTCCCAAGAGCACAGTGGCCTCCATAATTCTCAAATGGAAGAAATTTGGTACAACCAGAACACAACTCTTCCAAGAGTTGGTCACCCGGCCAAACTGAGCAAGTGAGGGAGAAGGGCGTTAATGAGAGAGGTGACCAAGAATCAGATGGTCACTCTGACTGAGCTCCAGAGATCCTTTGTGGAGATAGGACTAAGTTCCAGAAGGACAACCATCATTGCAGCCCTCCACCGATCTGGGCTTTATGGCAGAGTGGCTAAACAGAAGCCTCTCCTCAGTGCAAAACGCATGAAACCCCACATGGAGATTGCAAAAAAGCACCTGAAGGACTTTCAGACTGTGAGGAACAAGATTCTATGGTCTGATGAAACCAAGATTGAAATGTTTGACCTCAATTCTAAACGTTGTCTGGAGGAAACCAGGCACCGCTCATCACCTACCCAATACCATCCCAACAGTGAAACATGGTGGTGGCAGCATCATGCTGTGGGGGTGTTTTTCAGCAGCAGGGACTGGGAAACTGGTAAGGGTTGAGGGAAAGCTGAATGGAGCAAAGTACAGAGATATCCTCAATGAAAACCTGTTCCACAGTGCTCAGGACCACACAGAGCCACACAGTTCCACAGTGGCTTAGGGACAACTCTGAATGTCCTAGAGTGGCCCAGCCGGAGCCCTGACTTGAACCCTATTGAGCATCTCTGTAGAGACCTAAAAATGGCTGTCCACCAACAGTCCCCATCCAACCTGACTGAAAGGATTTACAAAGAAGAATGGCAGAAAATCCCCCTCTCCAGGTGTGCAAAGCTTGTTGCATCATAATCAAAAAGACTGTAATTGCTCCCAAAGGTGCGTCAATTAAGTACTAAGTAAAGGGTCTGAATACTTATGTAAATGTAATATTTCAGTTTTTTCTTTTCAATAAAAATATATTTTCAGTTAGTCATTATGGGGTACTGCGTGTAAATTAATGAGAAAAGAAAATGAATTTAATTGATTGTAGCATCAGGCTGCAACATAAAATTGAAAAAAGTGAAGGGGGTCTGAATACTTTCTGAACCCACTGTATATATGTCAGTAAGCATATAAATATAAAGACTGCCTCCTAAAGCAGCGCAAAGATGCATTTCCCACCATTTATGCCATTTTATAGACCAGACAGAGTCAGTGATGAAAGTAATTATTAGCTAAATCCCTAAAATCATCTTTACATGCTAGATCATGTTGTATGTGAACTGTTTCCTGTTGAGAGGTTCTTAAGTCTATACATGAGATCTTAGGAACTCCAGCTCCCAGCATCACCTCTTCGCCCAAACCCCAAAGACCCTCATACACCTCCTGTTTCACCCAAGTCGCATTGTCGGTTATAATGAAGTCACTGGCGGTCCCGTCACACAAATCTATGTTGACTGGGAACCTTCCGGATGCAGCTCCCCCTCCTGAGCGCACACACACACACACACACAGGGCAAAGACATATATAGTGGGCAGATTGATGATTGATAGGGGCTGAGATCTCTCTGTCAGCGTGGAGCTGATAGCATCCTGTCCCCTCCCTGCCTGAAAGGAGGGCTGACCATAGGATGGGGAAGGAGAGAAAGAAAAGGGAGGGAAGAAGCAGAAGAAAAGATTAGTGGCACCTGCAACGCCAGTTTCCTATTCCCAAGTCAGTGTCAGCATGAGTTATGAGATGAGCTACAGTGGCATGGAGAGGATGCAGGAGGGGGGCGATTGAAGAAATGAATACAGGGTCTCAAAAGGGAGGGACAGTGCTGAAGGGATGTGGAACAGGAAAGGCTTTCCTACTCCCATCCCCCACCTCTGTTTCCTCTTCTCAGCCATCCCACCACCCTGCAGTGACCTCCGCCTTCCCGCCCCCTCCTCAAACTTCACCCAAAGCTCAATAACCCCCTTGTCTTGGTCGCCCTAAACCATTAGAACAGCACAAGAAGTCTTTCTCCACTCCTCTTCTAACATATAACTACACTCCAGCAGTCTGCTGTTTACTCCCCAGCCAGCTTATTTGGCTAAAATGTCTTGTGTTTGTTCATTTTATTTACAGTTTTATTTCCATCAACATTTCTGTCCTGTTATCTTAACAGCTAAAATGATTTGCTTTCTCCCATCCCTTGTATCCGCCCGTCCTGTATGTATGTAGTTATAGCTACACATATCAGCACTGAATACTGGAGAATTAGAAGTCATTTTAGCTTTCTGTGGTTCCCACATTAGAGGTCTGTGTCTAATCCAAGCAGAAGAGATTCCTCCTGTGGGTGGAGACCTCGCTGACCTCTTCAAATGCTTTAGCTGTGTGTCTTTGTCAGCACATTTTGTGTGTTTATAATGCAGCAAGTATAGACAAAGCAGGAATGTATTTGGCACCTGGGCAAGCTTTTTACAGTAACTACACTGTGAATGTGTTCATACAAGTAGATGTGATATGTCACCATTTCTGTGCCCAGTGACCAGCAATGGGTTGGTGTTAATTTTTTTAGGGTGATCTACCTGCAAGTGAGCATGAATGAAGGCCTCTCCTACATCACCAGCTCTGTTCACATCACTACTACTGAATGTGTAAGTATATCCAGTAGCACCTGCACTGTCTCAACATCAGATGATAATATTTCTCTCTGGCATGCTGCCTTTTTTTGAATAAACTTCCAGCTGTCTTATTTCTCCCTTGGTTCTTTTTACCTTTGTCTCTCCTTTCCCTCTGTTGTTCTCCTCTGTTGTGTCTGTCATCAGAGGAGGCAGTGAGTACTTTCACTTTTCATTTTCTCCATTTTTCACATCAGTTGTCTTTTATTTCTCTTTAACCCTTATCCCATCCTGTCCTGCGTTTGTGCAGTTTGATGGCACCATCGTGCTGATATCGTTGCTCGTGGTGTTCCTGCTCTTGGCTCTGCTGCTGATGTGGTGGTTCTGGCCTCTCTGCTGCACTGTAGTAAGTTTGTTTGTGTTTCAGCCTGTTAGACTGAATGAAAGCTTTGTTTCAGGAGACTACACTGAAATATTCAGCTTGTAAATTATTCAATTTTTTGTTTACACCTTTTTTTTTTTCTTTTCTTCTTCAGGTAATCAAAGAACCTCCACCACCTCCACCTCCAGAGCCAGTAAGTCACCTGCTACATGAACCTGATAAGATTTTTTTTTCTTTTATCATTAACAATCGGAGATTTGCTCAAGAATTCAGGGTTAATATGGTATTACATATTTTTGCAGTTAATAGAGTAAAGTAATAATAATAAGAGAATATGAGCTGCATCCTAATTGAGGCCTCACTCACAGGAGTCAGATGATGATGATGGTTTGCCCAAGAAGAAGTGGCCCACAGTGGATGCTTCATATTACGGAGGAAGAGGAGTGGGTGGCATCAAACGCATGGAGGTACACTGACACACTCAACTTTCAATGTTTGCAAGGCATAAAAAGAGAAAGGATGCTTAAGGTATTTTTTTTCTTACTTTACAAGGTGCGATGGGGAGAGAAAGGATCCACTGAGGAAGGTGCGAAGCTGGACAAACCTAAAAATGCAGTCGTAAAGATGCCGGAGCAGGAATTTGAACCTTATGAGCCCAAACCCCGAAAGCCTCCCCGTCGCCGCCCACAACAGAGGAGGTGGTACACACCCATACAGGTAGGTTTTTCATACGTATGTTCTTTAAATGTTGAATTTATGTTTGAGGTTAAGTGCAGGGAGAGGAGAAAAAGCCTAACAAAACTTATTCAGAGTGATCCCCTTTATATATATAACACCTACAAAATTAAGACTCCTTATAGAAACTAACCCAAAGAAATAAAAACATATGGACAGTTGACAAGAATATTACTTTAAAGAGATTTCAGTATCTAGTAAAGTCCCCACGGTATTCAGTCTTTAAAATATTTTAGAAACTCCTACATTAAAGTCTTTTCAAAAACTGCAATTGACAGTGTGACATTGTAATTAGTCTCATTCCACATCTCTGGACCTCAGCAAACCACACTAAAAATAATTTACTTAAGTTATCGTTTTTTATCCCTGATAAGAACATTTTTATGTTGGAAATCTTCCATTTTTAATTCACTTTTTCTTTCCTGGCTCTCCAGGGGAAACTAGATGCTATTTGGGCTCTGTTCAGGAGAGGCTATGACCAGGTATCTCTGATGAGACCACAGCCTGGAGACGAGGTGAGCCTGCTTCTTAACCACAGCCGCCTTTAATTTTCATCTGCTGCTAGAATTTAAGGCACCACAAAGATGCATAATGGCTGGCACAAAACTGTAATTTTCTGGTTATGAGTAATTTGGGGGATTTGCCTTTAAACAGCAGGTTTTCTCTCTTTCTGTAGAGCACCTGCATCCTTCTTCTGTCTGTCACACATAGGAAAATCTTTAACACAGCAGCACAGTTTTCAGGATACATACTGAACACACATGCAGTGAGTCAATGAGGTACTGAAACGACTCTCTTTGTCAAAGCTGCAGTTGTTCACACACAAGGCGTACTGTTCTGTACTTTTCCCTGTGACTCCCAGAAAATGACTAGGTTTCTGCTGATTTTCAAATAGCATGTTACACCCTCACCCTGTACTATTAAGTGAGTGTAAAAAAATATATAGATTGTGTCATACTTTGCTTTAAGTGCTATATTTTATGAGAAATTGAAGTAAAAACTAAAAAAAATTAATGCCCTATTGCTGAACAACTAGTCCTAAATCACGATATCACTCTGTCCCATGCAACTGAGTGTGACAGAACAAGAGAGAGCAGAGCGGTCCCTCTTATCTAACCTTGACCCTGCGTCTGGCATCTCGTAACCCCAAAGACATGTTTTCATCATCACGCTGGTTGTCATGGTGAAACATCTGCTCCGCTGTAAATGGTGTCATTGTCGCTTGTCATAGCTGAGGCTTCATCACTGTAAAATTTATTGATTTGTGCTCTGAATGACACGATTCATCTTTACTATGTAACAGTGTGAGTGTGTGTCTGCTACATCTGAAGTCTATAAAAGTGGTCACCATCAGTGGTTTTTATCCTTTCTTTCCATCTTGCACTTTTTTTTTCCTATGCAGAACAGTTAATCTCTGTCATGGCAGAAGTTTCTAGAGTCTTTGTCAGACACTTTCTGTGGGGCTGCAGTTCACAGACACTCAACAATGACCCCCACAACTCCCTTCACGCGCCATTAACTGAGAAAAATAAAAACGCTACTTCTCACATGGAAAAAAAAATGAGGGGGAAAAATTCACTTTTATTGCAAGGGAGGTAGTTGTTTAGAATGGGTGCTGATAGCCATATCAGACATGAAAGACGACATTGATTGCTCATCGCTGACAAAGCCCGGGTTGGATCTGAGGGCATTCCTTGCAGTAATAATGACAGACTGCAAAAGCAAGAAACCTCAGCTGAATATCAAGAAGCCCAGCATGGTGGCAAAAAGTACAGCTGTAACTACCAGTGATCACACTTCCCAATCCAGCTTGTTAACCAGCAGCTCAGGAGGAGCTCGTCCTGCTTTCTCCCCGCATTATTCCTACTTCACTGCCTCTGCAAACAGCCATCAGCAGCCTGCCAGTTTCTGCCACACTCCCAGTTTGCATTTCATCTCTTTTTCTGCCATGTGTGGGTGCGTGCCTGTGTGTGTGTGTGTGTGTGTGTGTGTCACTGCAACGTGTGTGTCAGCTCTCCTGAGCAAGCGTCACACAAACAGATGGGGAGTTGAAAGGCCACGAGCCATATTGTGACAGACGAGATTCCCTTCTATTGTCCCTGGAGCTGATGGCGCTGATGGCCCTTGTCACACAGTACAGGCCAGACCAAAGGGCGGTCACCAACTCTCTGTCCTCACACACAGACTGCACAAATGAGCACCTCCACTTCGACCCCCATCACTTCACTGAAAATATCAGTTCACCCAAATTTGGAATTTTTTAATATTTTCTCTATTTTGAGATGCAGACAGGTGATGGATTAAATGAAAAATCAATATAAAGTGTCTTAGTAAGGATTGTGGGCAACTATATGCTGCCAGAACAGCTTAAATATGTCTTGCCATTGGTTCTCCAAGTCTCCAACATGGAACGCCATTCTTCCCGAAAATATTCCCACATTTGGTGTCTTGATAAAGGTGGTGGAGAGTCTAACATATCAGTACAAGGCTTCAGATAGGTTAATCAAGGCCATATTGTATGATTCACATTACTTTCATCCTCATCAAGCCATCCAGTAAGACACCACTCCCATCAGGACAGACATTTTTCATCATAAAATAAAGGTGGTCACTCAGAACAACTTTGCAGTAACCCTTTCCTCTAAAGGGACAAGTGGACAGAAACTGCATCAGCATAATGCCTACCCAGAGCATAATAGGACCACTCGAACCCCTCAGTGTGAAGGTCAAGGGTTTTGGGTTCTTCATTAATTTGTCACCCACCTGTGTATGTCTTAAGTTTCTTCCACCACAAAAGAATTTGTTTTCGGTGCAGAAATCACTGAAATACAGTATTTTAGTAGGCCAGAGTTCACTTTGCTCAGTTGAAGTTTTTAAATGTAAATAAATAGTTTTATCAACAGGAAAGGCTGTCAGCTGTTTTCATAGGAAGTACTTCTTCCATATAAGGTAGTTTCAGGGAAGGGTATTTGAGATGAAATGATAGGGTTGGGAAATACTGATCCAAAACAACCAAGCCATGGATTCTGATAAAGAATGATTTGTCTGTGTAATTTAAATGCACTGAACATCACCCTTTTACCTTCATTTATATAGACGAAGAAATCTCAGAAACTGGCATTACAAAACTGCACTGTATGAACCCTAAACTCTCTATAAAGTGCATTAACTCTTGTGAATACATATGGAGCATTTTCCTTATGTGAGTCAACTGCTGTAATGTCATGCGAGGTGACAGGCAAAGCTGTCAGGTCAGATGTGTGTCTCCACTCTTCTTTTTCCTATTTTCTTTACTATAATGGTGGAAAATGTGCGTGTGTGTGTGTGTGAGAGAGAGAGAGAGAGCATTCCCTTTAAGCATACAAAAACAATCTGCTTTATGTGTGTTTGTGATGGCAGGGCAAAATCTTGGGGCTTAGGAGGAGAAACAGAGATCAGTCAGAAGAGTGGTGCAAACAGGGATGCTGGAGGTGTTTTAGGCTTTTGTTTTTCTCCTGAAAAGGAGTTGAGGCTCAGAAGTAAACAAATGGCATGAGGGGAAATAAAGCAGTGACAGATATTATAGCCACAGGGGCAAACGGGAAGACTGACCATCACAAGTGACTCATTGTTGACCTTTCACACAACTCATATATGTCCATAACATCTTCTTAAAGGTGGAAAAATGCTCTCTTTAGCACCCAGCTTATGTTTTTTTGTTGCACTCTTGCAGCCAGCCCCTTAACCTTTTCCCCCCCTCTCTTTCTGTTATTCATGAGCCAGAGGTTTCATTCAGGCCATATGTTCTGGTGGAGGCATGCTTACAGTCAGCCACACACACATAAACACACTCATATTCATGAGCTTGTGCTCTCATTGTGTCCATATGCTCTCTCTGGTGTTGTGCTGCTGCTCTGCTGCTCACAAACTGGCCTTTTCACAGCAGCCCGGCAACAAGACCAAAGCAGTCACCCCCCCGACCAGGCTGCCCCCAATCAATTACACACCCTTCATACACACACATACAACCACACAATGGCCCCCGCAGTTACAAAGCTACTGCTGCTGGGGCCCTCTTAATGGCCCCTGTGTGACTTTAGGGCCTCTCTGTTTAATAAGGTGTTATAATCAGACCACCAAGGGTCTGTGACACAGAGACCTACTCTCCATCCTTCACATACTGACTAAGCAAGACAAGTGTGTGTCTCTATGTGTGTGCTTGTGTGTGTCTCCAGAGGGATGCTATGCAGGGAACAGAGAGGAAAACCATCAATGAGGACAATAAGGGAAGCGTTCCATTCTCCCTGACTTGTAAATTATGTAAAACCCTAAATGGTTTCTGTTAACTATTGTGGCGATAATGAAATCCCTCCTTTACATTCCTTCAAGTGAAGCTCATAAGAGACATAAACCACTTTCTGTTCTACACCAAGAAAGGACTAGTCACTGCTCCAAGAGAAGAGGAGGGGAAACAGAAAAAGCTACTGAGTGCAAAAGCTGTGTGTATGTCTGTGTGTACTTGCCTATGTGATAACTTAACGTCTTTGCTAGCATCACAGCTATTGTAGTGCAGGTGTGGACAGAAGACAGAAGCAGCTCTGTGAGCACTCCAGGCCCTTAAACACACATCCTTCTGTTAGTAAAGCTGGAAGAAGTCTCATGCAAACCATTTTGGCTGGTGGATCTTAAAAGCTTAATGTCTGTGCACAAAGATGCACTGTATTTTAATCCGCATTCTACTTTGAAATGATAATGTGTAGTTGTTTTTTAACCATCATCTCTCTGTTTGTCATACAGGGACGCTGTATTCGCTTTCAGCGGGTCAAAGATGGAGAGTCCACCCCTAACAACCAGATCCCTCCTCACACGCATCTCCCTCCCTCGGCTCCGCCTGCTCCTCCGCCTGTTGAACAGCGACCTCTGGTCTCCTACTCCGTTCCCCGTACGAAGCCTCCATCAAGAGGGCCCCGTACCACACCACCCTCCCACACCACGCCACCTGCACGGGCACCCCCTTCCATGGTACGACCGCCTCCAGGTCCACCCCCAACTCGTACACCCCCGGGGCCCCCAGGACCCCCGCCATCTCGACCCCCACCCAGGCTCTAATGATGAATAGAGGGCCTACAATAAACAGCTAATAGGTCAACGGATTGCATAAAAAAACATGTCCCCTTTTCACCCCGATGACTCATAGGCAGCAGAAAGGCCTAAACTCTTACAAGCCAGGAGCTCAAACTTGAACCTCTGTGCTTTGTTGCTGGACAGCAAAAAGTATTTATCTGATTTTTAAAATCAGCTACTGAGTTTCAAGTTTTTTTTATAAAAAAAACAAACATAAACATTATACAAAAAAAACAAGCATGCAGTTAAAGGTTAAGCCCATTTGTACAGTCTTAGATGTAATGTTAAACTAAATGGTTAGAGTAAGTGCAATCCAACTAAGAGGTATTTTGTGTGGTTGAAAGTTAGCTTGTGACAGTTTGTGTGTGAAAATGGTAGTAAATATACCTGTTTGATTATGTAGAGGGGGGATGATGCTGAGAGAGGAAGTGGTCTGAAATCTAGCATATAGTGAAAGATCAGCAATGTCAGTTATGTTGGCTTTTTTAAATCTGGGTGTCCACAAATCAGCCTGATGCATAATTTTACCCTTTCAACCAAAGAAACTATTTCTTAAAATTTAGTTTTCAAGTTCAGTGATCTTATTGAAACTGCAGCGCAGTTACACCACATTTTATTTATTAGAATACAGGCCCTGTCTGCATACGCTCTCTCTTTAGTATCAGATAGTTTTCTGGGTTTTCAAATCTTTGAAGGAGGGGACATCTGGGTGGATATTAGGAGGTACTGTGGCATGGCATCTGATGTATTTGTCTTCTTATCAACACCACTGAAAATTTGTATCTTCGGGGTTCTCTTGTATACTGCATTTATGGACTGAAATGATCATTTGCATTATTTCATTATTAACAACTTGAATGTCTGTCTTTAATAAAAATGTTTTATCTCCTTCCTGGCAGTGAATTTTTTCATAGTAATTAAAATTATGGTGTATTTCAAGAATATTTCTGCACTCATATTGTAAATCAGCTTACAAACTCATTGGGATCAGTGCAACAGAGACATTATGACACATTTATTAGTTAATTGGATATTGCCTGGTGCAACATTTGGTGATGTAATGCGTTTCTCTTTAAACAGCTCTTAAACTAATTACACTTGTGCTGCTCTCCAGACATTAATAAGCTGTCTATGACATACACTCACTGGCCTTGCTAGTACTGGGTTGGACCCACTTTTGCCTTCAGAACTGCCTTAAATTTTTGTGGCATAGATTCAACAAGGTGCTGGAAACTTTCCTCAGAGATTTTGGTCCATATTGACATGATAGCATCATGCAGTTGCTGCAGTTTGTCGGCTGCACATCCACATTGTCCTGCTGGAAGCAGCCATCAGAAGATGGCTACAATGTGGTATTAAAGTGATGGACATCATTAGCAACAATATTGAGGTAGGCTGTGGTGTTTAAGTGATGCTCAGTTGGTACAACTGGCCCAAAGTGTGCCAAGAAAATATTCCCCACACTATTACACCACCAGCAGCGGTAGCCCGAACTGTTGATACAAGGCAGGATGGATCCATGCTTTCATGTTGTTTATGCCAAATTCTGACCCTACCATCTGAACGTTGCAGCAGAAACCGCGACTCATCAGACCACGCAGCATTTTTCCAATCTTCTGTTGTCCAATTTTGGTGAGTCTGTGTGAATTGTAGCTTCAGTTTCCTGTTCTTAGCTGACAGGAGTGGCATCTGGTGTGGTCCTTACTGCTGTAGCCCATCTGCTTCAAGGTCTGACATGTTGTGCATTCAGAGATGCTCTTCTGCATACCTCGGTTGTAAACGAGTGGTTATTTGAGTTACTGTTGCCTTCCTATCAGCTTGAAGCAGTCTGGCCCTTCTCCTCTGATCTCTGGCATCAACAATGCATTTTCACCCAGAGAACTGCCGCTCACCGGATATTTTCTTTTTCAGATCATTCTCTGTGGGAAAATCCCAGTAGATCAGCAGTTTCTGAAATACTCAGACCAGCCCGTCTGGCACCAGCAATCATGCCACGTTCAGTTTCTTAAAACACCTTTCTTCCTCATTCTGATGCTCAGTTTGAACTTCAACAGGTCATCTTGACCATGTCTACATGCTAAATGCACTGAGTTGCTGCTTTGTGATTGACTGATTAGATATTTGTGTTTACGAGTTGTTGAACAGGTATACCTACCGGGAAAATGACTCCTAAATTCCAACATTTTGAATTGCTTTTGGTGCTATTTAAATTCACATTTTTGGAAATAAGTGATAAATCTGTCACTTATTTACCACTTAAATCCTGCTAGAAAACCTATAAAACCAAGCTGTAACTTGTCATTGTCATTAGGAGTTATTGTGTAGTAAAAAGTTAAATGTAATTGATTTACACAAATTCTTGAACACAATAAGTGCCCAGAATAGTTTCTGAGGTCACTTTATATACATATAATGCAGATGATGATTGGTCTGAGAACATCTTGAATCAGACCATGAAGTCTGCTCATGTCCTCAGAAACACTGGCACACTGAGTTAAAACAAAAGACAGTGTGATTGGGATCAGTCTGCCATTATCTGACTCATTTTGCTGCAATCCATGTGGGGAAATGAATCACATGAGAGTAATGGTATGTTAACTCCCACAGCACAAGCAACCTACAGCTTTTCACACAATGTCTTGAAGCTGCGCTGGCAGGTTAAAATGTGACAGCAGGCTGGAGCAAACTGTGTTTTTCATAAACCAAAGTGGGAAAATTCGCATTTTATGTTTCAGTTCAAAACAACCTTAATGGTGCATTTTAAATTACTGTAAAAGCTCCATGAATGCGCCAACAATTTAGAAGTCTATAGCACCCTCAAGGGACCAAAGAACACAATATACACATCACTCCTCTTTTAACAGCTAATGTTGTTTGTATATTTCAACACATAAATAGACTTATGTTCATCATAGCAGAATTATTTATCTGATGTACAGCCAAAGGATAACAAAATCCATTAAGGCAGGGACATCGTGTTTAACACATCTGCTGCTGTGAAAGCCGTTTCAGAGCAATTTAAAGATGGCACAGTTTAATAACAAACTGCTTTAACCTTTGTAGACACAGAAAAACACACAAACATACACACATCCAAGATGTAAGTCAACCTTTTGGCATGTTTATGAACACACCATTGCACACAATGCATTTAGAGTCCATTGAGGAATATACTGCATGTTGTTCAAGCTTTCCTCTTTTTCTTCTGCATTTTCTTTCCAGACAGCGCCCCCTTCTGGGCTCCTCTCACCATGCCCTTGAACTGGCCCTGGAGTTTGGCACGTTTCCTTTGAACAGAGAAATAAAAAAAAATATTAGCGACCAGATTTTTAGATTTCAGAGTTTTATGGGCCTGCACAGCAACCACTGATGCTCATACCTGCGATTCAGCTGGGCCTTCTTCAGAGGGATATATGCATAGGGATCAAGCTTCCCTTTTTTCTTTACGTCTCCTTTTCCTTTCTGAGGAACATAAAATGAAAGAACAACCACTCAGAACTACAGTTTCCAACCAGGACCACATCACAGTCCAGTTACTGCTCTCAGACTCACCTTTGATTTGTAATCAGCTCCAACATCTTGGCCACGTCCCAGGGGTCTGTGGATACCCGAGCCTCCAGCTGCGTGAAAACAGAAGACAAGTATTATCAGTATATCTTTCAAGTTGCTTAAACTGTTGCCTAAAAAGTTTAGTTCAATTTAGGTTACCTTTATACTTTAACTGTGGTTCAATGTCATCATCAGAGTTGTCATCTTGAAACTTCCTCTTCTGTGACTTTTTCTGAGGGTATTTTGAGAGGACAAAGTAAATAAAATAGTGCTGCAATGCCGCCCCCCCCCAAAAAAAAGACAAATTTGGTAGTTTGAACTTTAAGTACTCACACTTTTGACTCCAGCCTCTTTTAGGATATCCTCCATCTCACCTCCATCTGTGAGGAGTGTATGGTTATCATCACGGTCTGTTCATACATTAAGCAATGCATGGAACACCACTAGACTCCACTTACCTTTGTCCTTCACATCCTCCTCTTCATCTTCTCTAATGATCAGCCGTCCGTCTGAGGTCACTTTGAAGCCGTGGTCAACCTTGGCACTCTTTTTCAGCTCTGGGTTTGTGGCTGAGAAACAACAACAACAAAATGTTACCACAGAGTATACTTTTTAATTGAGAAATTTAACTGCACCCATTAAAAACAGAACACAGATGCTCTTTTACCTAGCACTCTCTGGGAAACCTTGGGATCAAGGAAGTTAAGTGGGTCATCTGCCTCTCCCTCTTTGAGCCAAGCCTGTCCTTTCTGCTGTTTGCCTGCTTTCTTCTGAGCAGCACGAGGCTTTCCTTCATCCTCTGACAAATCGCTGTCTGACTCAGCAAGAATGTCCTCAATACTTAAAAAGAGGGCAGAAGGTTTTCAAGGGAGGGCATGGGTAAATGTATGATGAAAGGCAGGGTTTTATATCGGGAACAGCGGCTTACCTTTCGCTCTTTCCTTTAGGTGCCTCCTGCTCGGTTTCAGAGTCGCCCTCCTCCTCTGTGGCCTGTTTCCGCCTCTTGTTGCGAGCCTCAGCCTTGCGGATGTTTGCCAGCACCTTGTGATGCTCTGCAGGCAGCATACTCTTCACCAGCTCAAAACTAAGAACACAGTGGGGAAAATAAATAAATAAAATCACACAATTGAAGCCTCAAGCTAGCTGACAGTACCCAGGTGATATCTATAAGAACGTGGGCACCCTTACCCAAATTTTCTGATGAATTTAGTGAAGATGTTCTTCAGTTTTGTTCTGAAGTGCCTTCTCAGATCAGCCTTGATGTTTCCTATGCCTTCCATCTGAACACAAAGACCAATATCTTTAAATGAGAGCACAAGTCGCTTTAATGTGCAACTCCTGTTAACTACAATGTACAGTGCATACCATGACAGTGACATGTGAGGCCAGCGTCTTGGGGTCCATGATGAAGAGGATGACCTTGATGAAGCCTAAGGCAGCTTTGACTACCTCTCTGGTATGAGACGACAGCAGCAGACAAACGTTGTGCAGCAGCTGCTCCATGGTGGTCAAATCTATAGAGTCTGGGAAAGAAAAGGCAGCACACTGAATCCAGTCCAAAAACCTAAACTTTGAAATCAACAGTCGTAAACTGCTCAAAGTCAGCAGGCCTACCTTTGTACTCAAACACTAGGCGTGTGAGTGCCAACACCGTGCAAGTGATCATGGTGACGGAGCCTGTGAGTCCCGCATACACCAACACCAAATACTGCTCCATGGCATCTGGATAAGAGATGCTCAATTAAAATTAAACCTTTGCAAATCAGGACAAAAGGAGAATTCTGTGTTTATGCAAACCCAACAGAAAAAAAAAAAAATACATGTATGTTACCTTTAGTATTTCCACAGAAGCGGACAAAAGCGTTTCCTATTTCCACCAGCAGATTGTAGGCATTCTTACGAGCTCCAACCGACACCTCCTTGGTACATATGATCACCTGAAAGAGAGAATATCACTATAAAAATGATAAAAACCTATACTGTGTGTACGTGTGCTCGCCAGCACTTATATGTGTTGGTACCTCTGGCAGCAGTGCGGTGATGAAGTCCTTGTGTTCTTCATTTAACCTTCTTACGATGTGGATCAGGCACTTAAGTCTCGGCTGAGGAAAGGCAGTACAAACAGCATGATAAAAAAAAAATCAGACAGCACTGAAAACCAAGGTATACAATCCAATCTGAGTCTTGTTTACTTTGTTTCTCTTTAAACAGCACACTCACCCTTTTTGCTGGTGAAGACGCGTTTTTCAGAGTCTCAAGCAGAACGACTTTGAGCGTTTCCAGATTTGACACAACAAACGACCTACATGCATCTCTCTCTCCTCCACACATCTCCTCTAGCACACGGTATGCCTTCTTCTGCATGCTTGGCTCTTTTGTCTGAAAAAGAAAAGTGCACCGAGAGACATGCGGTTAACAAGAAATATACTGAAGCTTAATGGGTTTAAATTAGAAACTACAAGTACCCTTACCTCCAAATATGGCCTAATCAGCTCAAAGGTTTCGGTCATGGTGACCTCGTCGACAAAAGGAGCCATAGCAACCACAAGGTCCATCACGGACAGCCTAAGAAGTAAATAAAACAAAACAAAAGCCAAAACAAAAAGAATCAATTAGACATAACAGTAAATATACTTATATTTGCCATAAAATACACTGATTGGCCACAACATTAAAAGTATGCCTCAAATTCTGTTTAGGTCCCCTTATGAGACCAAATAATTCTGATCCTTTGGGGCATGGAGACAGGAACTCTGGGGGTATCACTGGGATGTTGGTGGGTGCTGTGGGTTGCAGGATGGGGCCTTCAGGGATTGGGCATGGACTTGTTCTGGTGCATGTCATGGAGCAATCTATGGGAGATGGGTGTGTTTGGAGGCTAGGTCAATACTTTGGGCTCTTTGTCATGTTCCTCAAGCTGTTCATGAGCAGTTTCTGTGTAAGGCAGGGTGCACTTTTCTGCTGGAGGACGCTGCTGCCATTGGGGCGTGCCATCAGGGGTGTACTTTGTCTTTTTCATCCATCTTTATGTGGGTGTTGCATAATATCAACATGAATGACAACACCTAAGGTTTCCCAAGCAGACTATTGCATTTCAACAAGATGATCAGTGTTATGCACTTCTTACTGTTGTGGCTCATTGGTGTATATAAGTCACTGATTAAGAAAGAGAGAATGCTACAACAATATATCTACATTCATGACCTACCGTGTGAACTCAGTGGACTCTGTGCTGGTCAATTTGTCCGTGGCTTTTTGAAGGAATGTGCAGATCATCTGAGGATTCATATTTTTTTTTATTAGTGATACACTAGCACAAGAAATATGTCCTATGATAGCCTGAATAGAGTGCCTATAAAAATAATCATTTTTGTACAAAACCAGTCTAGACATGCTGAAAATGTTCTGAAATACACTTTATGGACCAAGGGGCTGGGCCACACCTCTCCATCTTTGAATTCAGGTGTTTTCAATGCCATTACCACCGGTGTATAAAATCAAGCACCTAGCCATGCAGTCTGCCTTTACAAACATTTGTGAAAGAATGGGTTGTTCTAAAGAGCTCAATGAATTTGAGTGTAGTACTGTAATAGGATGCCACCGGTGCAACAAAAGAGTCTGACTTTTCTTCCCTCCTAGATATTCCACAATCAACTGTAAGTGGTATTATTGCAAAGTGGAAGCTTTTAGAAACCACAGCAACTCAGCTACGAAGTGACAGACCATGAAAAGTTACAGTGTGGGTTCCTCAGTGCTGAGGCACATAGTGCATAAAAGTCGCCAATGCTCTGCTGGCTCAATAACTCCTGAGTTCCAGACCTCCTCTGGCATTAACATCAGCACAAAAACTGTGCACCAGGAGCTTCATGGCGTGGGTTTCCATGGCTGAGCAGCTCCTGTAGGTGTAATGTGTCCATGGCCCAGTACTTTTGTCCATACATTGTATGTTCAGCTCTCAATGGCTGGAACACTTCAAAGTGTTCAGTATGACAGCAATTGCACGTAACTTAACAAGCACAATGTGCAACACAATGCAAGAAAAAAAAAAAAAAACACTACTTACCTGCATTTCAGTGATACTTAAATAGACTTTGATGGTGTCCAGTACAGCCATCCTGTAGGTTCCAGACTCTCCATCGGCTGGCTGCTGGCTGTACACATTGAAAAGGATGGGCAGGAAATTCTTAGAGAAGCGGCCCACTTCAGCCCTTTCTTCCTCTGCGGAGATAAAGCAGACACAAAACATTTCAAATGAATTTATTTAAGAGATTTAAGTGGCTGTAGTAGTTAAAAAAAAATAAATAAAAAAAAAATGGTGATTTGATATAGTATTTTTTTTTTTAAATATGATTTTGTCTTTCAGTTATGAAAACGAGATACAGGGCATAAAACATTTATTGTGCTGCATTCATTTTCTCAGAGATGCTCTCGTTTTAAGGGACTCTGTCACTTTCCCAGCGTATACAAGTCGACTGGACTCGTCTTTCCACATGCACCCGCAGACCTCCCATGGTGGAAGCTGCGGCTAGCAGGGACTAGCAGTGCTGGCTTTATGAGACAAGCTTCACGGTCAAAACACCACACAGTCCATTTCTAAGTCTCAACTCTACGACCTTGCAGTGCCTACCACCTCCATTTGATTTTTTTTATGTTTATTAGTTGAATTATATTCTAAGTTCAAGGTGATCTACTGTTAAAAGACGTGTGTTTTTTTTAAAGTTCAATAAGTGGAAGTTGTTTCTAAATTTATTGAGTCATCCTGTCAGATAAACATGATCTTAATATTGCCCAAAATAATCATATGAATTTTGCCATAATGGAGTAGCCCTAGTTTTATGTGTTCTCTTACACTTTGAACATGTGTCTTCCTACCTGTTGAGCAGCTCTTGTTGATGATGGTGCGTAGCGCCTGGCACACTGTGAGTCTCAGGTCTGGCCGTTCATTAATAGCCATACCGAGAGTGCGGGCAATGCCTTTAAAAGATGTCAGCAGGTCCACGGGGCATGTACAGAAGCCAGGAAGCATGGTCCAAATCTAAAAAAAAAATGAAGAACACATGTAGAAAAATCTTAATGACTCATTGAGTGGTTCTGCTTACTTCTTTACATGGAGTCTGTGAAGGTACCTGAAGCTGTAAGGTGTCGTAGACTTTGGCCTCCAGTTTCTGCCCTGCTTGCTCCAACTCTACAGCTACAACACAAAAACAGATCCATCAATCAGTACACAAAAAACAAGAAAATCCCAACCTCAAGAGGAGCATCTCACACTTGGTTTACCTCTCTGTTTGAGTGTAGAGGCCAGAGGGAGGAAATAAGAAGAGAAGAAACCAAGGTGAGTGTTCTTCACATGATCCCGTACGACCGGGACCAGCCAACTGCGTGGGAACTCCAAGTCATCACTGAAGGGAAGAGAAGAGAAAAAAAAAAAATACACACACCACCAGTTTGTTAAACAACAAAAACAACAAGAAGACTGCTCCATATTGACTGTGTGTCCATTTTGTGCCCTTACTCATAGCCAGTGATGTTGAGAGGCACAGCGCCCAGCACCACTTCAGGCCCCATGCTCTCTACAGCTCCTCCTACAGCCAGGTCCAACTCGCCACTGAAGGCAAAATGAGGAGTGGAGCGCAGATCTGCCAGAGATTGCAGAGACTGTCCAGGAAACAAAATGCAGAGTTAGGCAAACTTGGATCTTACTTTGGTCACTTAATGATCAAAAAAGGTTTGTGGCAATACCTTGGTCATAATGGGGTGAGCTTGTTTCCCTGCAACTCGATAGAAGCAACCCAGGATCTGCAGCACAAATGGCCAGGAAGAGTGGAAGCGATAGGACAATCCTTCTTCTACAATACTGGAATACACATGCACAGCCACAATTGTCATGATGAGCATTTAAATGTAGTTTCTAAGAACAAAAGAAGAAAAGACAGGCTAGCATGCTTAACACTTAGGAATCATACCGAAACATTTTGCAGACGTAGGAGGGGTTCCCTGAAGATGCTGTGCCAGTGACCATGCCCATTTCCTCCATGTGAGGGGCAACACATTCAGTCAACAAAGTCTGGAAGAGATAAATAGAAATAAATCTTCACTTGGGAGCCTGCACACAAGGTAAGCAAAGCATTTTTTTAGACAGTTAAGGAACTTATTAATTTTTCCAACTTCAATAAAAAGCAATGCAGAGATACAATTACAATTCAACATCTTCATCTGCTTGAGTTATCCATCTTCTATTACCTTTAGTGTGTTGGTGGCTGCAGAAACCACCTGAGTGTGAGGCGACAACAGGCAGGACATGGCAGCAGAGAAGAGGCGAGGGAGGTGACCCAAACTCAGAGAGCTCTGCAAACTAGAAGACACGGAGGCTGTGGACCCACAGTCGGACTGGAAAAATGCACAATTACAAATATCCGTTGTACTGTTTTAATTTATTACCTTGCCAGGTGAATGTGTGCTTTCTCCATGACAGCAAGCCAAGCCAGCAGAGGCTGCAAGTCGTTCTCACTGGGCAGGTAATCATACAGAGCCTGGAGATTTGAGATGAGAAGTGAGTTTTCACTCCAAGTTTTGCATTACAACTAAATCCTACTCGTTTGCCTTGTATTCACTCACCGTGATGATCTGTGCATTGAGTTCTGGTGAGAGCGTTGAAGCATTTGGGTTCCCACTGAATAGCTTATGAAAGGCCTGCATGGCACTGGCTGTCACCAGCTATAGTCAGAGACATTAACTATATTTGAGTATCCGTGTTGATGAACAAGGGTGATCTGGCGGCACCTATGAATATTTTTGTGTTCTCACCACATGGCTGAGTGTCATCACTCGCAGCAGAGTCTCACAACAGGACTTGACAGCTCCCAGAGGAAACGTCCCTATTAACTCCTTCAAAAGGCCGAGCACATGGAGCGTGGTGGTGTCCTCTTTACTGCCTATGGGAAAAACACAGACATTACCCACAACCTGCTGGACAACCACAGAGTCACACAAACCTTTATTATATGAGAACAACCTGTTGTCCTAAATTGCTGTCAGTAACAAATGACAATAAACATGATGTCTTACCTCCTGCTTGCTCCATTTCTTTTATGCAGAATTTGGATGTGGTAACTGCTGCAGGATGATGGGCTGGAGCATTATCTGTAAACAGGAAGTCACTGCCTCTAAGAATGGAGCAAATACCTTGCTGTGCTGCTTTACGGACCTGAAAGGAAAAATTAAATGGGACAAATTCATCACTTTAAATATCTCACTGAATGTTTAATCCAATGCAAGTAGTAAATTTAAGACAGACTGAAAGCATCTGTTCAATGTGTCAAGCAGGCTGGTGGGACTTGCCTTAGGCTTGTTGTGCACTGTGAAGCTGAGCAGGCCGTGGTAAGCCTGAAGAGTAGATGGGTAAGTCCACACAGATGCGTCCTGCTTCCTCAACAGAGTGGCCAGGCATGACAGTATCTAGAAATGATGCAAATTATTGCTGTAAACAGAAAAAACAAAAAAAACAACCAAAGAAAAGAGCCAAACAGACACAGGGACAAACCCACTTACCCATCTGAGTGCCGAGGTAGTGTCAGAGGTGGCCTGTTTGGACATGACGTCCATCAGAGCCTTCGTGGTGTCGGAAAACTTCGACTTGAGCACCGGAGCAGGAACCCTAAGGAACGCAAAACACCAAGCAGATGAAAAATGCAACACACCTGTGGAGTTTATTGTGGGGATTACAAGCCTCATTTACCCATACATTCATACAGTGCTCTATTCTACACACTTTAAGAACTTTCTCTACCTCACATCTGTGGCCAGGTGAGAATTACCAATAAACCTAACATGCATGTCTCCGGACTGTGGGAGGAAGCCGGAGTAAACCCATGCAAACTCTGCAAAATAAGTCCCAAGCTAGGGTTCAAACCAGGAACCTTCCTGCTATGAGGCCACAGAGCTCATTAGTGTAGTAGTGTTTAAGTCCTACCGTTTCATTACAAGGTTGAGGAGGTATGCCACTGCAGCCTGGGATTCTGCTGTATCCACAACCTCCAGGGTGGTCATCTAATTTAAAAAAAAAACAAAAAAAAAACACAGACATGCTGCATTCTGAGAAAAAAAAACTAGATTTAATTTGACTTTTCAACACAAGTTATTTGTTAAGATCTAAAAGAACATTAGAAAAACCACTCACCAAAGCAGCAAAGTACTCTGTTTCAGTCTCCGTCCCTCCTTGGCTACGGATCACTTCAGTAACAGCTGCCAACACTGCACAGATCTGTAGAGGACAACGTTACAGCTACAGGGAAATTCACTGTCTCCGATTTACAATTATATATTTATCATTAGGGCTGATATCATTATCCTGATATGCATGTCATGTGCAACTTTTCAGTGCTACCCTCAATTTTCCAGCTTTGCTTACACTACAAATAATACATACAAACTTCTGTATTAAAATGATACTGTGAATAAATGATCCACCATAGTGGTAACACCTACCTCTTTGTGTGCAGCTGAATTAGACTCCCAGAAGCGCTGCACCTTTCTAAAGGTGAGGTTGGAGCAGTCTGATAGGCCACTGAGGAAGGTACCTGAGCTTCTCTGTGATACCATCTCATCTGGCTCCTCTTCCATTGGGGCATCTTTACGGCTGCCCGTGCTGAGCTCCAGCGGACCGGCCTGCAGCTCATTGTGAAGTTTGAGAGCGTCAACTGTTAGATCGCTCTTTCCTATAGGAAGTGGGGGGGAGATAACGCTTTACATGAAGTTGACCACCCTGGAAGTCATTTTGGGAAATGATCGTGTTTTCCATTTTACAGCTGGGAATTTTTCAATTACTAATTTGTTTGGTGAAATTCAGAATTTTATTATATTGCATTCATGTCCAAATTTAGATATACAGAGAGATGCCTGTCATTTTTCCTTTGAATGCTGAATTTAAAACCTATGAGCTGACCTTGTTTTGAAGTTGTCTGAAGGTCTGTTTAACATAAGCAAACTGGACTAAAACTAACATTCATCTGACTAAGCACGTGCTTGACTTACAAAAGATCTTACTAAAAGCCCCCAAAACAAGGAAGAAGTAAAGTTGGCTTTTATTTAGGTATGGTAACTGTGAACCACTACCAAATTGTCCAGTCCATCAAAGCTGCATGTCACCATACCCATCAGTTCATTTTTTCAATGCTGGTATGCTTTTTTGGACACTGGCAAAACATTGGAGCCAATCTCATGGCAGTGGAGTTTTTGCACATCTCAAGCAATGTGTTCAGACTCAGTGATAAAACAGCTGATGTTGCAAACCTGCACACGCCTGCCGTTTTGTCTCAGGAATGAAAGTGATTAGGAATCAATAAGGGAATCGATAACGAGTCTGACCTTAGCAGAATCAATAATAGCTTTGGTAACAACACAATGTTATCACTAGCCATTCTTCCTTTTATTACACCAGTGTTCATTTACTCTGGGTCCTTATAAATTGGGGGACCACATATAACTAAGGGTGTAATTCGTGCACTGATCACCCAATAATCAAAAACATACATACAGTCAGCTGGATACACAGCCAAAACAACCACCTTTGTGTCCAGTTATTTACAAACTTTGCACTGTCATTGTAAAGCACATCTTTTTTTTTTTTACGGTTCATACTTGCAGCACAGGTACTCTTGGTGCCTTTGGCTCTCACAGCTACAAACACACAGTAGCTGTTACTCAAACTGAAACCTAAGTCACATACAAGTTATGTATACTTACAAAACGTAAAAGATAAAGATAAATTGTTAGATTTTCTGCTGGCACCTTGAATGGGACTGTTGATTATGGCACAACATAAAAAGATTAAATGGCTAACGCTAGCCGGAGACCCACGTGTAGAGGGGACGCTTACCAGTGGGTCGGCTGAAGAAGCGGCTTTTAGCAGCCTGCCGAAAACGACTCGTCTGCGGGTTTGAGTCGCTGCTGTGTCCCTTCTTCCACCGTTTGAGCTTCGACCCCGTCCCAGAGCGAAGTTTCCCCGATTTGACCATTTTCGGGATTGAAAATAATCACGTTACACCACCAACTACCTCTGACTCTGTCGCCTACCAAACTACGTCACAGCTTTTCTCACGTGTTTAACCGGGCCTTGAAGTCATGTTACCTGAAGATGGCGCTGTCCACCACATACAGCATAAATAACATCAGCACGCAGATACTGACTATGGATACAACTACTGTGCCTGCCATTATCTACAGAAGAGGGCCATGCGGTGGTGTAGAAAGCATTCCTAACGCTAGTGTTGGACCTTAAACTGGGACTGTTGTCTAAATAATAAAAAAGCAACGTCAACAACAGATAAACGCGTGAGAACTATGCAAAGTGATGAAAGCCATGGCACAGTTGAAAGTGCGTGACCTTAATTTGAGTATTGCTTTGTCAGACAAACTCATACCAGGAAATAGGGCTGTCACAATATTTCACTCCATGATTATCTGACGTAAGAAAAAAATTATATTTACTTATCTGAGAATTGAATTAGTGAGGAGACTGAGGGTCTATAACCATAACTGTACAAAAAGAACATTTACATCAAACTACAGCCAGTTTCTGCATTTACTCGTCCCTTTTTTTAGGTACACCTGTTCAACTGCTTTAAGGTGAATATCTAATCAGCCAATCACATGGCAGTAACTTAATGCATTTAGGCATGTAGACATGGTCGAGACGATCTGTTGAAGTTCAAACTGAGCATCAGAATGAGGAAGAAAGGTGATTTAAGTGACTTTCAACATGGTATGGTTGTTGGTGCCAGATGGGCTGGTCTGAGTATTTCAGAAACTGCTGATCTACTGGGATTTTCCTGCACAACCATCTGTAGGGTTTACAGAGAATGGTCTGAAAAAGAGAAAATATCCA
>VUQI01055575.1:0-15008 GCA_015106735.1 Paratilapia polleni | reverse complement strand
AATAATTTATTAATTAGTTTTTCATTTGAATTGGGCTATATCTACAGTAGAGTCCAAGAAGAATTCCATATTAAAAAAAAAACAAAAACTGTTTATTACATTTCAATAAAAACATGCTGGATAAATTAATGAATAATCGAGTTAAGTAACTAAGGTGAGCATTACTGACCAAAATAATCATGATTATGGTTTGTGTCATAACTGAGCAGCCCTAATGTAAACTACACAAATTAAAAATCAGATTACATATTACACATTTCAGTAAGCAGGCCTGCTGACGCCCATGTGTTTCTGGCTGTCTTTGCCTTTAACTCGTGGTGGGAAACATCACCAACTGAATATGCTTAAATATGTTAACGTATCAGGGTAAGCAGCCTGTTACATGCAGATAAATTGTGGCTGGTAGAAAACTGTGAACAATACACTAGTAATCAAAAGGCTGACTTTTGCTTCTGCTTTGGTTTCCTGTATTATTTTCTGATTTAAGGTTCAACCCCTAGGTGAGATTTTCTTTGATATTTGTGATTGACTTTACTGATATGACAGTGCTCTCTGGTTACAGCCCACAGACACACCCACACAGGTGTTCTCACTTTAAATAATTAGGACTGCGTAGGAGTGTACAGAATGTTGCTGACTGCTGTTTTTCTCCCCATCATATCTCACATACTTGTAAGCACCAACTTTTCTTTCTTTTTGTTACATGGTGCTTTGTGACCTTGAATTCAAGAGCACAGACAACTGGTACATCTCACTGCAAAACAGCCAAGTCAGCCTAACTATAGTCCTTCCTGCCTGTCACCTCAGCTGGGTGCACCTCTCAAGGGTCACCTAATTATATGGTGTCCGCAAAAAAAATGACAGGTTCCTTTACTCAGCAGGGAAAAGGCTTCTCTGGAGATAAAAACATATCAGATGGGTGGGTTCATGCTGTGAGCGACACTGGAGCAAGCCCCAAAGTGCAGACAGGGGAGGAAAAAAACGCATACAGAGTGGGTGGATGCTACACATAACCCTGAAAGTACATGCGAGTATGGCTGGTCTTTGTCCTCGGGACAGCTTTGGTGCTCCTTGTCCTGCTGCCTCTCTGGACATCCTGCAGTTTTGGGGGTTTTTTTTGAGACATGAAAGAGTAGAAAACTACTTCCTATGAAGGTTTGGTGGTTTTCAGATGGTGGGCAGGTCATGGTCTTATTCTAACAACATCCTGCTTTTCATGAAACCTCTGTTCAATCTGTTTAGAAGTGTGGAAACAATACCCTGGAATCTCCTGCCTTAATGCTATGACAACAATTCCTGTGCAATTGCTGTTCTGTGGAAAGCAGTAGTCTAAAACAAAGTGCTTCTAGTTTTTTCACTGCCTATTAGGACCAACAGATACTGCAATTGTAGGCTTAATATAGAACACATCTGAAAGGGAAAAAAACTCAATGATTAACCGTTCCATGTCTGTGGTTACAGTTTAACCCTTTTTCCATTCACACTTTGAGTGGACTTGTGTTTGTGCCATCTGAAACTTTCAGGTGCGCCAGTCAACATGTGATGTTTTTTCTACCTTGATCTAGGTGAGAAGGCAAGCTGCTCTACAACTCCAATTTATTCATGTCATTTCTGGTTCCTAAAAAAACAACATAGTGGTGGCTAAAGCGCTCACATTAAGGCTTCAAAACGCAGAGTCCAACCCAATGGGTGTCCACATCCGTCTTACAGTTTATGGTGCAAACACATTTCAGCTCGGCCTTGCATGGGTCAGGCTAATCACCACATTTATCAAAGATAAGGCAATGGGATGAGAAGCGTCACTGCAGCACTTTCAGTAATATCATGTAGAGTGCGCTTTTGTATCTGGTATTGGTTTAGTATTAGAAGACAGGATCCATGGTAATTTGGAGTAGTCTGGTGGCAAGGAATGGGAATGGAGAACCACTTCCAGCAGAGAACTCTTCAATTCTGAATCATATGCCTCCAAGCTTATCAATTTTTTAAATCAATGTTGGCATGTTTCTCTAACAGTTTCACATTGCAAAACAATGACATCAAACTCAAGACAGCGGAGCTCTGGCACACAAGCACAGGTGTTTTTCTAGGTTTCTGTTCAGTTCTGAAGTTACTAAGCTGGTATTAAGGTATAGGTCTAGAGGTTTTACACTGACTGTATGCCAGCTGAAAAAGATTATAAATGTAGCCTTTTTTAAAAACTTTTTTGTCTTCTTTACATTGATCTTATTAAAATTGTTTCAAAGGGATAATGGCTGATCTTAGGAAAAAATAACAAACAAAGAGCACTGTTTCTCACACATGAACCTAATACTGGCAGACTGCCCAGGTAAATTTTTATTCATCTGCCCAAGACAGCAACGTGATTGCTTTACTTTTTACAATTTACTAGCTCTTTTGGGAAAGTTCAGCCACCGCTAACTAGCTAGCTCCAGTCCTTCCTGTCTAATGTTTCCCTACACAGAGGCTGTTCAGGTTGCTGTTGTGGTGGTCCTCTCTGTCATTTAACCTTCTCGAGTCTTTCGTTCAACGGTCAGACAGGATCTAACTCCACCGTCATGGACTGCAGCTGGTGATGTTATTCCTTGTTCTGCTATGGAGATCCTGGTGGGCCCTTCTAACCAGAACTGGCAGCTAGTGCTGCTAAGCTGAGCTACCATCACCAGCTGCAGTTCTAGAGAATGGAGCTGGAGTCCACCGAACTACCCAGAGAGGCAGCTCATTACTGCTCCATTATACATCGTCACAGAAGTCAACTCTCCTCCCATTCACAACTGCTAAGCTGCAGTGTTTTGGTTTTCACTGGGTTCCACTTTCACACTGTTTATGGTCTGAACGCTCCGCCAGAAACTCTCTGTTATAGCCCAGGCTCTCCCGGTGGCTTTAATAATAGTATATTATAGGAGTCCCAACACGCTGAGTCAAGCTCCAGCACCAGCACAGATCTATATCCTGCACTCCTGGTGTCTGAGGAACTGAGAACCCTGTGATTCATTTATTTCCAATAGCAATGACCCCACAACAACAGGGAAACCTGTACGCTTTTAATGAAAGAATCATCTGTTGTTAACGTTACATCTGTTTGTTTCTCTCCTACTTTCTGTTTTTGTTGTCAGACGACTGTACAGGCACGAAACAGTGACACAAATGTCAACCATTAAGACTAATGAAAATCTGCCTTTATGTTCAAACCACTCTCCAGCCCGTTTCTCTTCACTCCTAAAGTCCTGATTTTATAATAAGATGTTGTCTAATATTTATCAACAGGGTTTTTATAAAAGTTTGGTTCTGTTCTGTGATTTCAGCTATGTTCACATGTAAAATCACCACTCAGACAGACAGTTTGAACACACGTGAGGATAAAGCTTCTTGTTAGCGGATATACTGACAGTTTGTAGTTGACGGTTCTTTAGAGTCGACTTATTTAGGCTTATTTATCAAAGCACTGCAATAAAAATATTTTAAAAAGCTTACGCTTTTGAGGCCGAATCCACCCAACAACACCCCTGTTTGTCTTTTGAAGGGCTGCCTCCCACATGGTGGATGTTCTGATGAGTTATTGTATGTATGCATCATGGCTTTATTAAAAAGTCTACTGGATCACGCTTAGAGCCCACTCTCAGTAATCCACAAGCAATACAATTTTGGAAAAGGAGTTACAAATGTGGCCTTCTTCTTCTGTGAAAACCTCTATTTTTCCTCATGCTTAGTCTTCAGTTTTAAAAATAGCTTCTGTTGCAGGTTTTATGTACCTGCAATTCACAGCCCCAGTCCTCATGCACACAAAATCTTGTCACTGAGTTGATCGTGTTGCTGGTTTTTCATCCGCTATTCTTGTTATTTTGTCCACTCCGAGTGACAGGCTGAATATGACTTGTGCTCTCGTCAGTCTCTGTCAACATGCGTGTGTATAAGCTTCTTATGGGCCAGGGAATCATAAATCTGTCCTGACTCATCCAGAACCTGCTGGGATGGAGACACCCCAACCCACACGCACACACTCGCACAATCTGTCCCAAACTGTCGCGTTAAACCGTTGATATCAGGGCAAAAATAGGACAGTGTCAAAACTAGTGCCAGGGAAGAAGATTACCACCGAACGTTATGTAACTCCTGACATTAGCAGCAAATGTTATCTATGGAGGTAACAACGTCAACTAGGTCAAATCAGTCAAAAGAAGTGTGTTATCCGTGTGCTGCGAACGCTCGGACCTGAGTTACTGGGTCTCTTACTGCCAAGCACCCACACAGTTCAAAATAAAAGACCACTTGTTGATGAGTAACGTTTGCTTAGTTTCGTTATCCTTTCACCGAGACACTTAAAAGTCTCGAGATGTGGCTCACAAGCTACATTTAGCACGAGCGTAAACAACCCGCGCACACCAACAAATCAAACCACTGTTGTTATTTTGCTAACTCTAAGTTAGCAGTTAGCTAACCTGCCGTTAGCTTTGTCAGCTAACATTACCTCGCTCGCAGAGCCCGTTGAATTTCCGAGTCGTCGAGCCGCGTCGAAATATTCCCAAAACATTTCCGGAGGGCTTTCTATGCAGCCATAGCTCGGGAAACAAGTTTCAAACGGAACGTCAAGCAAATACCTGAACATCAAACACATTAAACTGCATTTGTCTTCCACTGGCGATATCCTTTGAACAGGAAATAATGGCGCGTTCAACGTTCCTCGTACATTTTCAAATCTGGGAACTATCCGCCTCCAAGTGCTTCGATGTGCTGCTTGTCCTAGATATGTCTTCTTGTGTAGACATTGAGCAGCAAATGAGTTTAAGCTGCGAAGATAAGAAAAGTCGCTTTTCTTACTGGGTGGGCGTTTAGTACTACCAGTGTTGTTATTACTGGAGTACACTGTTTAAAACAGCTTGAAAGTTATGCAATGCAATCGCCACCGTTCGCTCCTAGTTTTTTGTTGCGAAATTCCTACGCTACCCAAAGCACGTTAATGCGTCATTAAACTCAAGCTGAGATCACTTCCTTTGTCCTTATATATTTATTACAGGGGTGTTAAAGTCATCATAGTTTATTTATATATTTTTTTTAACTAAACAACAATAGTATTTTTCTTCTGTATGATCCACACAACTTCAGATGTGTAAATTACATTTTTATGTATTTTCTCTTCTATGTAGTAATGCTGGTATGCCCACAGCAGGAATACTAGCATTACTTGGTACTATAATTACTGTAATTGATAACATTTGATTGTCTCCACTCAGTTTTTTCACTTTGCAAAGCCATCCGTGGGCCCGTTTGGACCCTTTGGCGGGTTGTTTTTGGCTCCTGGGCCACATGTTTGACATCCATTGAGTATTATTTTGCTTATTGCTTTACCTCACAGTTCCAAACAGTAGTGTGTGAAGTCTGTGAAGCAGTCATCTTACTGGTCTTCCAGCTCACAATCTGTGTCCAAATCAACTTTGTTAAGGAATCAAAACAAATGCCTCATAACTTTGAGACTATAATATATCCTTTAGTTTCTTGGAAAATTGTGTAAATTCATCAACATTGCTAAGTAACACTGTAGTTCATTTGGGTAATAAAAGATCCACCAATGCACTGCCAGATAATTAGATTTGATGGCAATAAAAAAGTGAGCGTTTTAGAAGCAGAGCCATGGCTTTTATAGTTGCAGCCTTAACCCCTACACTACCAGAGTGGAGCCAAAGCTGCAGAGCAAAGCTGCAGCTGTTACCCTTACTGCCTGCAGGCAGGGGTGTGGCACAGGGGCCCTATACTTAACCGTCTCTTTGGGCCCCCTTCCTTTCTTGATCCATATCTCTGACACATCTTTTGATATTTTTTTTAAACAAATAATTGAAATGACAATAGTATACAACAATCTGTAGTGGTCATTAGGGTAGCCAGTAATGAACTAAGAAAGCTAAATAAATGCATGCATCACCCTATAAGTAACTACCTACAAACTTAAAAAAAAAAAAAAAGAAAAAAATGTAATTAAGCAGCGGTGTTATTGTGGTATTTTAAAACACTATTTCATAAGCCTGAAATAAACTGGCTTCCTCAGAATGCCTCGCTTACCTCACTATGCACCACTTGAGAACCACTGGTGTGACATATAATAAGGCTTAATGCTAACACTTCACTTCACTACAGACAAGTTCTTTGTCTATTATGACTTCAGCAGAAGAACCAACAACAGCACAAACATGACAAAGAGTAGCCCACAGACTGATTGTTTTGGACTCTGGTGCTCTGGTAATAGTGCACAGCTACAAAAACGCACAACCATGCTGATCCCTTAAGCCTCCTCTCTGAGAGCGAAGTGCTCTATTGGGATAATATGGTACAATGGGGTCTTTAAGATATGATGGGGCCTGATCATTCAGAACTTTGTATGTTTGGAGAAGGATTTTAAATTTAGTTCTGGATTTAACAGGGAGCCAATAAAGAGAAGCTAAGGTAATATGGGAGAAACGTGATCTTTTTATAGTCCCTGTCAATTCTCTCACTGCAGTGTTTTGGATCAACTGGAGGCCTTTCAAGGAGCTTTAAGGTCAACTGAATACTAAGGAATTACAATAGTCCAGCCTCAAAGTAACACTCTGAGACAAGATTTCCTTAATTCTGGCACTATTATGTATATAATATACACTGCTAAAAAAAAATTAAGGGAACATTTGATCTACACTGAAAAAAGGCAATTGGGCGGTTGTTGAATTTGCATATCTAGACTTAATATATCCAACATGACTAATTTAAATTTCTCATCTAAACATAATTTAGTCTTGTACTCTTCACATATTCTTGAAGGATGTTTGATCTATTAGAATGAATCATGAAATGAAACAAAGCAGTCATGTTTTCTCCTGAAGCTCCGCCCCCTGGAAAGGCGTTCTGGAGGGAAACCGACTGAACCCTCCTCCATTTTTTTCTCTCGCTTTGGAAACTTTACTGCAGTCTGGAGTTCTACACTTTGAAGGTAAACAAACATTTAAAACTGAAATACCAGTGAGTGTAGACCCTTTATACATGTGAATTTTACTGAGGAGTGTTTTTTATTGATGTGTAGACTGGTTATCGAGCAACATGAAAGGCAAACGTAAGGCTCCAGTTAGTTAACATTAGCTGTTTTCAAATGATGCGATAATCAAACCAGTAATAATCAAATATAATGTGAGTTAAGATTTTTGATTTTTTTTTTCCTGTGTATGTTAACTGACTATAACAAACTTGCATCAGTGTCTGTAGTAAGTGGCAGTACCAGCAGTGTCTTAACAGTTTAACATAAAAATGAATTAATTACAGTAAAAATCCTGCTAGTGATTGTTCTTATAGTCAGTTTTACTGTTGTTTAAGTTTAGTATGACTTGTTTTTGCTCTTCTCTCACTTTCATATATACAGAGATGTAACATTTCATTTTGTTCCTGTATAGACAGCTGGTGTTGGTCCTCCAGAATGACTTCTACTTTGCTTTAGGTGCTGTGCTGTGGTGAGTACTATTCAGCTAGTTTACTCAGATGAATTTTGTGTGTTTCACTGAACATTTCCAAAACGCTAGGTACAATTTTAAGATAAATCTGTGTAACTATAAATATTCTAAGGTCTAATATATAATTAACACTTGGCATTAGCATGTGTATGTCTGTGATGTTTCTCTAGTGGGAGCTTTTGAAGACTGCTTTGCTTTGACTGATTCATGTAGGATCTCAGTATTTGAAAGTCTTCATTCTTTTCATTAAACTCATTTTAATTTACCTCTTGATATTTTGATGAGCCGCCTTAGATATGATGGACACCTGAAATAAAATTATTTCTGTAAAAAATAAATAAAAATGTAAACATTTGATGTTTAAATATATATGTGCCTGTATTTCTAGTATCTGAAGCGACATGCGTATTGGCTGTCTCACACAAACATACTGTATGTAAAGAACCACCTTGTTTCTTTCATGCTTCACTAACAGGTTGGATGTCTGTTTATTTTCAGAGTTAAGAAAGTAATGTGCTGAATGCTGTAGCTTTCTGTGGTGAAAATGAAATGGCTTTAAAACTAAAGCATAATTGTGATATTTTACAGACATCTGATGTTGCCCCGGTATAATGCAATAATCTGCCTCACTGTAAAGATTCTGTAGTATCGGTGAGTATTCAGACTGTTTACTTTAGTTGTTTAAATCACATTTTTATTGTTTTCAAAAATGCTCTGTATGATAATGTGACAAATGTTTTTTTTTTCTCTCCCCCTCATCTGTAAATATGGATGAAAATACAGTAAAATAACTGCAGCACTAAAATGATATGAAGTATATGTAACAATCTTTTTAAGAGAAATCTTTTTCAGTCTTTTAAACAGATTGAGATGTGCAGTGATGTGTCTGCAGAGTGATCTTGGGAGGTATCAGCCATCAAAGGTTGACTCTACACGGACTTCCTGGACCTGTCAGAGAACTTATCAGTGCTACCTTAACACTAACTTGAAGCTTCAGTTTATGGATGCACAGTTTGGAAACTACTGAACCTCTCTTCAGTGGATGGAGTACAGGGCAAACGGACACCTACTCGACCCCACAGTGTGCTGAGATCACTTCCACTTCAGCTACTGCTGTGTGCCTTCACTTGCTGAGTGACTCCAGCAGGAGTGTTGATACTCTCACACTGACTCCCCCTAGACTCTGAGACATTCAGCTCATCCAGCTAAAGGACATTTTGGTCCAGCATCTTGCATGTTCCTCAGTTCTGATTTGATGCAGAGCTGAAACTTCTGAGATACAGTTGTGACAACGTACTTATTTCACATCCAAGGACCCACTGAGGAGTCCACAGTGAGAATGTAATACATTCTCAAAACACAAATGCCTGTGACAAACCAGAGGAAATCAGGACTGTCCTTTGGTCTTACAAGAGTCAGATAATTCTGTAGTAGCTCCTGCTATGTTATTTGGACTACTGCACACTTACTTTGTACCTCAGAGTACTCTCCTGAGTTTGAGGGGCTACAGCTGCCATCCAGCTGGTCTTGGGGCTAGAAGGTATGCTACTTTCAAAGAAAACACTAAAGACTCTACATTGCTATGAGACATTTTACTAATTCCACTTCCTGTTGCCACAGCACCTCATGTTCACAATGGCTCTTAAAAATCACAAAAATTCAAGTTGATTTTTTTGACATAAATCTATCTTAGGAACTTGTGGTGTTGCATTATAGGTACAGGAATATGTTTTTCTGTGCTGTGTTATATTAATTTCAAACAAGTGAGTGTGTGTCATATGCTTATTGTGTTGACTGGAAGTCCAGTTCTGTAATTGTGTAATATTTGAGAAAATACAGATGCTTGGTTAAAGAAGTCTGTTTTTGTTTGTTGCCTTACTGTTTTTAAAAGTGTTTAGAATTAATATTGTAGACAGTATTAGTTAAACAAGGTTGTAGTTTGGTGTTAATAATACTTAGGCATAACTTAAGCATATACTGCAAACATGTTAAATAGTGGTTTAGCAGATAATAATACAATATATAATATAGTAATAAAACAAAATAATCATATAGGTTTAACATAAGGTAACTGAATACACTCAACATAAAAAAGGTTTAAATATAAGCATAACCATTTCATGTTAAATTAACATGAGATAAATATAAAGACTTGACATGAATGAAAAACGTAAAAACAACATATAAGTGATGTTAATATAACATATTAAAATTGTGCAATTATAACAGAAAAATAATGTTGGCTAAACATAACTTTATTGCATGCATGCATAAAGTTATGTACATATTTTTTTCATGTTAATCCAACAGATCATTTTTTTCAGTGTACACAGTATAATAACACAGTCAGTTAAACTTTGGGGATGTCAATCTGTCCATTTAGGAAGCATAAACCATTGTGAATCCATTTCACCTGCTTTAGTACAAATCAAAGTGACAACAGGTGCACTGGAGAGGCAACAGTCTGCAAAACCATTCCCAAAAGGGAACGTTTTAGTAGGTGGTGCCCACAGACCATTGCTCTCTGCTTATCCCTCCTGACAGATTTTTCTCTATTTTTGCTTTTTGTTAGTGTCCTTGTCACTACTGGTACCATAAAGTGGTACCTGCAGCCCATTCAGGTTGCACAGGTATTCCAGGTCCTCCAGGATGGCACATTCTTACATCACAAGACAGTTTGCTGTGTCTCTCTGCATAGTCTCAAGAGTGTGGAGGAGATACCAGGAGTCAGGCCATTACATAAGGAGAGCTGGATAGGGCCATAGGAAGGCAACCCAGCAGCGGGAACAGTATCTGCTCCTTTGTGCAAGGAAGAACAAGGGGAACACTGCCAGAGTCCTACAAATGGCCTCCAGCTGGCTACTCGTGTATGTTTCTGACCAAACCGTCAGAATCAGTCTCCACGAGGGTGGCATGAGAGCCTGATGTCCTTTAGTGGGACCTGTGCTCACAGCCCAGCATGGTGGAGCTCAATTGCCATTCACCAGAGAACACCAGAACTGGCAGATCTGCCACTGGTGTCCTGTTCTCTTCAGAGATGATGTTACAGGTATCATTACATTTGCCACTGCGTCTCCAGACTCAATTATGTTTGTCACATGTGCTCAGTGTGAACCTGTTCTCATCTGGTTAGGTACACATTAGTTACACCTGTTCTTCTGCTCATTAATCTGCTGAAGTTCAAACTGAGCATCAGAATGGAGAAGAAAGGTGATTTAAGTGGCTTTGAACGTGGCATGGTTGTTTGTGCCAGACAGGCTGGTCTGAGTGTTTCAGAAACTGCTGATCTACTGGGATTTTTCCATTCATCCATCTCTAGGGTTTACAGAGGATGGTCTAGAAACTGAGGCTACAATTCGCATAGGCTCACTAAAGTTAGACAACAGGAGACTGGAAAAACGTTGCCTGTTCTGATGAGTCCTGATTTCTGCTGTGACATTCAGATGGTAGGGTCAGAATTTGGTGTAAACAACATGAAAGCATGGATCCATCCTGCCATGATTCAGGCTGGTGGTGGTGGTGGAGTAATCATGTTGGGGATATTTTCTTGGCACACTTTGGTCTCTTTAGGACCAATTGAGCCAATTGATCATTTAAACACCACAGCTTACCTGAGTATTGTTGCTGAACATGTCCATCCCTTTAGGACCACAGTGTACCCATATTCAGATGGCTGCTTCCAGCAGGATAACGCACCATGTCACAAAGCTCAGATCATCTCAAACTGGTTTCTTGACCATGACAATTAGTTCACTGTACTCAAATGGCCTCCACAACTACCAGATCTTAATCCAGTAGAGCACCTTTGGGATGTGGTGGAATACAAGATTTGCATCATGAATGTGCAAATGTGCAGCAGTTGCTATCATGTCAATATGGACCAAAATCTCAGAGGAATGTTTCCATCACCTTGCTGAAACTGTGCCACAAATATTTAAGGAAGTTCTAAAGGCAAAATGGGATCCAACCCAGTACTAGAGAGGTGTACCTAAAAGAAGTGTCTGGGGATTGTAAATATTACAATTTAAACATAATATTTTGTACGTATACAAATAGTACAAAAAGCATTTTGGAATAATGAAACCTAGTAAACCTCATTTTGGGTTTACTATCAAGGCAGAGCATCATTAGCAGCAAAAACAATATCACATTCACACACTAGAAACTGCATGTTATCAGATTAACCACCAAGTGGCAGTATATCCTAACAGAGTCACAGTACCATCAACGAGCCTTCAGCAAATTGTAGTCTTATTATTGTACACATTCATCTGTTATTATCTGATGTGTCCACAGAGTAAACGTATAGCTAAATCTAGCCTAACTACATTTTTAAACAGGTTAGGTTATATAAAAAAGAGTGAATCCATACATTCTTTGAGGAACAATTTAAACTGAGAAGTGTGAGCAGCAGTGGGAAAAGCAGCTTCTCTCTACATTACAATAAAGAAACGCCATCGTCTCACTGCAAGAAAAGTAGCTGCATTTAATGTCAGCCAATGAGAGAACAGTACCAGACCTAACTGCCACATTCAGCCAAAAAACATTAGCACTATTCAGACTTTAATGTGAAGCAGTCAAAGACCAGAGGGCGATTATTTATAGAGTGGTGGAGCTGGATTGACTTGGTGGTTGAGTGACTCATCATAGCTGAAACAGAAATCTGTTTTATATAAATTCCCCTGATTAATATCTTCTGTAGGTTTACAATAACCTCATATTTTTGGAAGTCAGTACTTGTAGATGTGAGAATATATTGTGAAGGTTTGCCAGTCAATGGGGGTCTAAACTTTTTGAAAAAATAACAGAATGAATTGTAACGACTTTGCATTTAATGTTTTTCCCTGTCACATTATTCCGTGTGTAGATCTAAATTTCAGAAGTAACCCTCACACTATTTTAAAATTTGACATAAAAGCAACCACAATAAAACAAATCCAGTTTTTTGTTGCTAGAGAGCAGCGGAAGAAGCTGTAAATTGGGTGCTTTTTTATTGACACATCAAGCATTATTAATATTGCATGTAATTAAAAAGCCCCTTTCAGAAATGTTAACTGCTTTTAAAGACATCACAGCGCCACAAGTCACTTTAACGGAAATTGGTCACTTTTGATTTCCTGATAGCAGTCACCTTCGACCACTTCCACTGCTTCATAAACACATGTAACTTTGTCTTTCTCACTTCGAAATTCAGAGTCCAGAACCAATGGATGATGTCAGGGGGTTGTGTCCATCTTTTATATACAGTCTATGGTCTCATTGAAGCCAAGAGGAACATTAACGGCTCAGTCACACTAGAGTAAAAATAGGACAGCAACGTCCTTGCAACTAGGAGAAGTTGGTGGTTGCCCAGCGATTGCATCTAATCTTTTCGTGGCTGATTGCAAGTAGTTACTGTGAACAAATGGTCACCCAGAGGCTGAGCGTGCAACACCCTCAACCTATGGGTGACCACTTTCAATCACAAAGCTACTCCACAGGTTGCCTGGTGAGATGCAGCCTGTTTCCAAACAATCGCTGTCCAACTTGGACTGACTGCCATCGCTCTCAGATCGCTGGCAAAGGATTGCAAATAATTGCAGTCTAACTTATAAATGCAGTTAGATTGCCAACAATGTGCAATCAGTCTGACTCATTCTGTGCCAGTGAGTGCAACTCGTCTGCAATGCATCTCTTTGCAATAGGGGACTTGACTCAGTTGGTTGCCAACTGGTTGTATTCTGGTTATATTAGGTTGCTGAGCGCCTGTGTCACTTTGCAGTTAAATTACTGACCTGGAGAAACTACGTTACTATTTGTGGAGGAATATCTGAATTTCTTTTTCATATCTATGAGGTTCTGGCTGGACTCTGAATGTAAGTAGCTAATGTGAGTTTCTGTGCATGCAGATGGCAACAGATTTGCAACAGACAGCAAGTGATTTGTGATTTTTGGCAATTTATCACAGTTAATCACTGTATTATCACAGATTGCATGTAACTGCCAGCTTGACCCCATTCAATTGCAAACTGATAGCAGACTGACTCCATCCTATTGCTGTTTTATCTCCACCTTGACACACCAAAGTCCGTTTCAGAACAGCAGCTGACTGTGAGTGGTTGCAGACCTGGTCCCCGTCTTTGAAGCAGCATTTCAAAGGCAACGAGATCTCAAGTTCATTACACACATTGGTGCTACAGTCTCCAACCACTGTTTTCCCTAGTGCGACTGTAGCATCTCTGAATGACAGAATTTGTTCACTGTAAAAGATTGATGAGTCCAGCAGTGTCAAGAACCCCATGCATGACTGTGTTTTGGCCTCCACAGACTCCTGAGGGAAATACAGTTGTGGTACATACACTCATCATGGTCATGATTGTCATGATAATTTTTGGCTTGCAATGATATCTTTGAACTGTTCTTTTTCCAGGGTGGAATGACTGTACAGCATACATATAACTTTAATGACTTTAAAAAACAAGAATTGGATGTACAAGTTTGAATTTATTTAGATTTTCTCTGATTTACACATGGTCAAAATTTATACATACAGGCTCAAATATATACATACACTCACTTAAATCTTAATAAGTGGTGCTGAAGGTTCTACAATGTATTATTGGGCCTATTAACTTCTTGTTAGTGTTAATGATTGACTACAACTGCTAGTTTCTCTTTGCCAGCATAAAAAGGATTTGTTTGACAGCACTCACTGGATTGACCAATACTCAGAACAATGGGAAAGTCCAAGGAACTCAGTGAAGATCTATGAAGGAAAATTGTAGATTCACACAAGTGGGGAAGGTCTCTTGGATCCATTTTTAAACAACTGCAGATTCCAAGGTCATCAGGTCAAACAATTGTACGTAAGTACAAGTTATTTGGATGTGTCACCAAGGTCATCTGCCAAGGTCTGGAAGAAGACCCAAACTATCACCCTCAGATGAGAGAAAGTTGGTCAATATGTTCAGGAACAACCCAGGGAACCACCAATGTTCAAGCCTGCCATGAACTGGAAACTGCTGGAACGCCAGTGTCACTGTCTACAGTGAAGCAAGTTTTACATCGCCATGGCATGCCAAAGCATCTCAGTCAGATTTATATCCAGACTTTGACTAGACCACTCCAAAACCTTCATTTTGTTTTTTTGAGTCATTCAGAGGTGGACTTGCTGGTGTGTTTTGGGTCATTGTCCTGCTGCGTAACCCAAGTGCTCTTGAGTTTCAGGGAACAAACTGATGACCAGACATTCTCCTTCAGGATTTTCTGGTAGAGAGCAGAATTCATGGTTCCATCAATTACAGCAAGTCGTCCACGTGCTGAAGCAGCAAAGCCGCCCCCAGACCATCACACTACCACCACCACATTTGACTGTTGGTATGATGCTCTTTTTATGAAATGCTGTTAGTTTTACACCAGATGTAACAGGATGCAAACCTTCCAAAAACATTAACTTTTGTCTCGTCAGTCCACAGAATATTTTCCCAAAAGTCTTGGGGATCATCAAGATGTTTTGTGGCAAACGTGAGATGAGCCTTTGTGTTCTTTTTGGTCAGCAGTGGTTTT
>VUQI01055574.1:0-14276 GCA_015106735.1 Paratilapia polleni | reverse complement strand
TAAATCTCATACTGTTCGTTTAAGCCTGTTTATTTCCCTTTAAATGGTGGCACATTTGTAAGGAAAATGCATTTGTGGGTTGAGCAGCAGAGTTGAGTATGTAGGTTGTGCCCATGAAGAACTTGCCAGATCTTCTCTGCCAATGCCAAACAGCTTATTCTGCTATTGACTCTTGTTTGGTGTCGTTTAGTTGGATTGGATGATTGAAGTCTGAAGAACCAAGACATACTGGCAGTTCAACAATTTATTCATTTAACAAACAGTGGCCTCAGTAGCATGTGGAAGAACCATACACAGCCACAACAGCCCGGCACCTCCTCCTCATGCTGGTCACCAGCTTGGTCACACACTGCTGTAGGATGGCATCCCATTCTTCAGCCAGCATTTGTCACGTCAGCCAATGTGGTTGTGTTGGTCACTCTGGCACAAACAGCATCCCCAAGCTGATCCCACAAGTGTTCAATGGGGTTGGGATGGGGTCAGGACTGCAGGCAGGCCATTCCATCCTCTCCACTTCCAAATTCTGGAGGTAAAGTGTTTGGCATTGGCAGAGAAGATTTGGCAAGTTCTTCATGGGTACAACCCACATACTCAGCTCTGCTTCTTAACCCACAAATGCATTTTCCTTACAAATATGGCACTATTTAATGGGAAATAAACAGGCTTTCCAACAGTGCAAGAGTTACTGCCAAGAAGCATTGTTACAACAAAGAAATAATCAACCAAATACAAATTTCCTTACAAAGAAATAATCGACCAAACACAAATTTCCTTACTCTACCTTTATATTCATCAATTATTAATTACTTTTAAATATAGCTTTCACTGAATCGGAATTTCCTCAGTCGAATAATATTTGGCCATTCACTGTGATGATTTATATATATATTTTTGGCCAATATATAATGTCAGCTTAACATAAGGATTTGTCTGAATAATTGGACAGGAAGCAAACATCTGATTCTGTTTAATCAATCTGTTTTGGGAAATATGAATGAATCAAGCAATGAAATGAAATTCACACAATTAACACTTTTACTGTTTGGACCAACTCAGCAGTGATGAGGGGGACACAGAAAGAGACATCTTTGTAATGCCACATGAACAGATCTTTATTTACCTCTTATTAAGGTTTTGCAGTCATGCGACCGCTAACCATGTGATGTTAAGTTGCCTGCCATTTTAGACATGTGATGCTGTAGGGTAAAGTGAATGAGGCCCCAGTTGCACAGGCCTAGAGACCAGTCCTCGGCCATCTGGCAACCACCGGTTACAAGGAAAAAAATGTGTATAACCTGACTGTTGGCGAAAACCTCCTTGCAACAGCTTTGGTCACTAGCAGATTACCGTGGTTGCCCATAGCCATGCATGGTTGACGCTGACTTGTCTGCAAACACTCACCAGCTACTCTGCGAGCGGCTGTGAAACTGTGAAGAGTGCGACACAAACCAGAAATGGAGACCATTTACCTTCAAAGTTAAAGTTCTGCCTTTGTTTTTTTTTTTGTTTTTTTTGCTGAGTGCAACGCTGAGGCACAACTTTCACTTTGAAGGCCAATGTTCTCCGTTTCCAGTTTGCATGGCAATTTTTAAAAATTTTATTCCCGCTTGGCTTGGTTTGTAGACAAGTTGGCATCTTCCATGCAAACTATGGGCAACAACGGCAATCTGCTAGTGACCAGTAATCACAACGAGGTTTTTGGTACAGCACCCTTTTTGTGACCAATTTTACCCAGCAACAGCCAGCAATCTCCAGAGACCACTCACCAACTGGTCAGTGAATCCACATTTTTCTCCTCACGACTGGTGGTTATGTTATGTCCAATACTGCGGAAAACTCTCGAGCAATGTGCGTATGACATCACATGAGAAACTGCTATAAGACACTGAACATAGTATAAAACTGACTTTACAGTTGCTGCGACTGCTTGATACACACTGGTCAATATTTGGAGTTTGAAGATATCCAGGCCAAGACTTCCAGTTTCATCCATTAGTCAGTGTTTATGAAGATACATTTAACTTTAAAATAATAATAATAATAATAATGACATTGGTTTTCCACACACACTGTTTACCTACATGCCACCAAAGTCTGCTTAAGCATGAATAAAAAAGGGAGTTTTTCTTTCCCACTGTTGCCAAGTTGACTGACTGTTGGGGTTTTCTGTCTAATATTGTAGGGTCTTTACCCTAAAATACAAAGTGCCTTGAGGCAACTATTGTTGTGAATTGGCGCTATATAAATAAAACTGAATTGAATTGATATGAGTTTTGTAACATGGCATGTTATCCTGCTAGAAGCAGCCATCAGAAGATGGGTATACTGTGGTCATAAAGGGATGGACTTGGTCAGCAACAATGCTCAGGCAGGCTGTGGCATTTAAACAATGCTAAATTGGTTCTATGGGGGACAAAGTGGGCCATGAAAATACTCTCCACACATTGCACCACCACCACCAGCCTGACCCGTTGATACAAGGCAGGATGGATCCATCTTTTTATGTTGTTTATGCCAAATTCTGACCCTACCATCTGAAGGTTATAGCAGAAGTCAAGACTCATCAGACTAGACAATGTTTTTCCAATCTTCTGTTGTCCATTTTTGGTGAGCCTGTAGCTTCCTGTTTCTAGCTGACAGGACTAGCACCTGCTGTGGTCTTCTGCTGCAGTAGCCCATTTGCTTCAAGGTTCAACATTTTGTATGTTCAGAGATGCTCTTCTTCATACCTTGGTTGCATTGAGTGGTTATTTGAGTTACTGTTGCGTTCATATTAACTCAAAGCAGTCTGACTGTTCTCCTCTGATCTCTGACATCAACAAGTCATTTTCGCCCAGAGAACTGCCACTCACTGGATATTTTCTCTTTTTCAGACCATTCTCTGTAAACCCTAGAGATGGTAGTGTGGGAAAATCCCAGTAGATCAACAGTTTCTGAAATGCTCAGACCAGCCCGTTTGGCACAAACAGCCATGCCATGTTCAAAGTCACCTTTCTTCCCCTTTCTGGTGCTCAGTTTGAAGTGCAGCAGGTCTTCTTGACCATGTCTACATGGCTAAATGCATTGGGTTGCTGTCATGTGACTGACTGATTAGACATTTGCATTAACAAGCAGTTGAACAGGTGTACTAATAAAGTGGCTAAAGTGTGTAATTACCAGTTGACAAATATTACATTTTCGAAACATTAAATTGTATCTCTATAAAGTGTTTTTCTCAAAGCAGATATTGGAGAGGGGAAACTGTTTTATAATTGGGTTTTGGACAGTACGGTACTATACACTATGTCCATATGTTTATGAGATGTTTATGAGAGGTGCTTGCCAGTAGTGTACTACCTCCTGCTTCTTTCTGAATTCATCCCCCCATATGTTAAATAGCAATAAGTACCACCACCTCACAGCGTATATGGGCCTCCTCCACTCCCCAACTTGATCAGAGCTTTACAGCGAGTCATGGCTACATCATGGAACGCAGGCAAAGTCATCAGCATAAATCGATGTTTCCACTGCCTCTATAAAGTACTGCCGTTACATCGTAAAGCTGATGAGCCCGCAGCAACTAGCATCAGCACGCCTCCGCTTGCAAAAAAGCAGTTCCCACCTTGCTGCTGATTAACGACAGGCTCCCGTTTTCATAATGCTATTTAAAGCAAAGAATGAATCAATTTCATATCTTATGTTTTAATGTGGCGTATTTATTCCTCGGTTGTGTGGATTTAATACACCCCAGAAAGGAATGTTGGTGGGTGGAGAGGGATGGATGGATGGAGAGCAGGAGAATGAAGGGGAAAGAAGCAGATAAAGAATATTTATGACAACTGGGAGTAATGTATGTTTGTTAGAAAAATACACAGCTAATTATTGAGTGCATGTACCCGCAGCACATACACAGACCACTACAGGGCTTATCGGATAACACAAAAGCTTTTATCTGACAGAGAAGAAAAATGACAAAAGGTACAAACACATATGAAGCACACACTCATTTGCATTCATCATGGACAATTGCATGTATGCTCCTTCAGTTTACTTTGGTTTCCCAGTCACCTGTGGGCCTTTCTGTGTGTCACGGCTGAAAGGCATGACTTTCACACACAAACACGCAGTGCTGTTATTAACTCAATAACTCACACTTCTGTCAACACTAACGAGGCTAAAACAAACCCATTCCTCTTCATGTTCTGTTTGCACTTTACTAAAAAGGCACTTTTTCTTCTTTTTAATCATTGAAAACAGAAACAGACATTATTTCACTGGCTGCAGGAGTAGCACCTGCAACAACCTCAGCTGAGCAAATTTACTGATGGTTTTCAGCCATCTCTGTATCTTATCTTTGTATGTATAGTATTTTTCTTTCTCTGTCTGTCTTTGTGTTTCTCCATCTTTTCTCTGTGTCTCGCTGTGACATATTTCACACATTTTTTTCTCTCAGGAAAAAAAAAATTAACCCAGCAATTTTATCATTTTGCAGTTTTCAATGAAGTAATTCAGGGTGAGGACAAAGATGGCAAGCACTCAGTCAAGGGAAAGCAGTGAAGGTTAAGTTATGGCACCAGAAAATTATGGTTCACCTTGTTGGCCCAGCTCAGATAAAATACCACAATAACCAGCTCCCCCTGAAAAACATGCTGTGCTCAGTCAGACTTGGATTTATTGTTGCCAGTAGGACAAAATGAAAAATGTAATCTTTTTTTTCCTAAATTAATTGTTAATATCTCATTTGTTTTATAGTTGTGGCACCTCAGTGAATTTGGGAATTGTTCAAGTGAACCTGTATTTTGATATCTAAATATTACATTACTGAGAACCAGTCTAATAGATTTATATTATTACTCAACCACAATTCATCTATATCAATAACTATACCAGCACAGTCCTATTAATATACCTTAGTTTTCGCCCAGTGGAAGTTATTTCTTAGATATGACGTTTAGGAAAAGCTTATTTGCACAGCTAAGCCACATAGATTAGTCTAATGGTGAAAATATAGACAGATAACAATCCATTTGATGTATGTTATCCAGGACATGACCTCATCACTTTGCATGGCACTGCTGAACATAATGCGACTGTGGAGTCTTAATACTGAATTTATTCACTCTTCAGAAGGCTACAAATAGATGAGTCAGATTGGCTTAAATGGATGTTAAGCTAACAGTAACAAGAATCAAACATGTGGAGATGAGGCAGCACTGACAAAGCTGAGTTTAAATTGTCTGCCAAATTGTAGAAGTTGAATTGGACATATACAGTAGTTCGGAGTTTTGCCTGATAAGACTTCTAGGCTTTGTTCTTTTTAAAAAAAAATAATTTATTTATTTTTGCAGCAGGCCTGCAGTGGGCCGAGTCAATACTAGCTCATGCTTTGCAGTTAAAGATGAAACATTAATAAATTGTGTCAGGTCACAGGTGAGTCACAGCATATCTAAATGATGTCTTTTTTATTTGAAGGTTGTAACCATAATTAATGGAGTCTGTGTGTTTGAAAACTTTACTCATTCTAAATATTCGCTGACAGTTCCTGTTGGGTGTTCTGTTGTCAGCAGTAATCCCTGCAGATACAGTTCCATAGAACAACATTACAGCCACTATTTTCTAAGCAGAACTGAAAACCTAGTGGGAGGGAGACTAGGGAGTTTATTTCCAAACTTAAGTGGGCAGATATCAGCTGAATGACTTAAGGTGAAGTGGTATTTAAGTTATAATATTTGTCTGGTTAATTTTATAGTCCTACTAACTATTTAAAGCTGGTTATATGTGTAAAAAGTTTGACTGGAGCAGTAAGCTAATAACGTGCTTTCCTATGGTAATCGTTACAGCTATATCTAAAAACATCAAAAAATACATTAAAAACAATTTCCATTTTACAGAAATGGATCCAGTGAAATAATAAAAGCTAATTTATGTGGGGCAAAAAGTTGATCCTCTTAGGCCAGGATGAGAACCAGGATGGAAATATTGAGGCTCATAGAGTTCTTTCTTCAGGTTTTTTTCACAGCCTGGGGACAAAGTAGATTCATATACTTTCGTAGAGCGAAGAACCTATTGTCCTTCCTCCCCTGTACTAGAGGATTTACCTTGAAACAGCAGGTGGGAACCAGTATCTTGCTGAGAAAAGAAACAAAGGGCAATAAAAATATGGCAGTTAACATTTTATGGCTGGGTCTCCATCCTAAACTTTGGACATTTTATAGACTATGCTTTTCTTTTTTGTCCGTGGTTGTTTTTAACAACTTTTATCAGTCGGAGGCACATTTTTCTCTTTAGCTTTAAAGAACAGCTTGCTGTTTTTACCGTGGTACGCCATATGTACTCTACATATTTGAGGAAGAGCAAACAGATGTTTCACTTGATCTTTGACCAAATTTTATAATTCTACATTTTATTTTCAGCCTATATTCTCTTGAACTGACACTACTCATAGCAGTGTTGCTATCACAGTGTTTCAGATGTTCTGGACTCTTTACAGCCTCTTCGCAGGCATTTTTATTGCTGTCAGTGCAGACTTAGTGCCACTCCTTGGTCACTCCTGACCATTTCTCCTTGGGTGAAATTTAAAAGTTGCATAGATCTCAAATATTTGAGGTTTTTTCTTTTAGTTTTTTTTTTCTTTAGCGTAACCCAAAGTACTTCTAATTTCAATTCAATTTTATTTATATAGCGCCAAATCACAGCAACAGTCACCTCAAGGTGCTTTATATTTTAGGGTAAAGACCCTACAATATTAATTTGACACATGTAAGACAAAACCATCACTACTGTTTTAACAATTAGTTTTGCTTGTTCTTTGCTGGGATATTAGAGCCACAGTATTTGACTGTCTCAACAAGCAGGTCAAGCTGAAATATATGATTATATGTTTAGAAATTTTGAGAATGATGTATACCTTTTGATAACAATGTATACCTTTCTTTCTTCCACACTTTTTCAACCACATCTGCAACTTGCATCTGCCTTCTGAGCTGCTTGTCACAACTTGGTCTGTAATCTTTGCAAACTTGGACTAGTGTTAGCCTTGAACATTTATTTCTCAAGCCTTTTTATCTGCTACGTAACTATTCGTGTGTAGACTATAACTGATAGCCTGTATATAAAAGACTGATGTAGCCTCCGTGACATCACCTGTTAGTCTGCTGTCTTCTTAATTACTGTCTTCAGCATTTTCACTGTCACATCTTGTTTATTTTGAACCTGTACTTGTCTGTATTTGGACCAGATGGTAGATCTAGTAAGTTAACGGCTAATGTTAGCTCTGGCCAGCTAGCTTGTTTAGCAAGGTGCTTATGTAATTCAGTGTGATATGACATGGGATGCTAACTTTGGCAGGTTTGAAACAAAGTGTAGGCCTGCCTTCTTGAAAAAACAGCACACCCAAAGCCTTAGAGCAGTGCTGTAAACATGTGGCCCAGAGCACATGTTTGAACATTGCTTTGGAGGTAGAGTGGCTGTTCAGTAAAGGATTTGGGATTTCATCCCAGGCACCTCAATACAGTTAATAAGCTGAAGTGGCAATAAGCAAGAGAGATTTTTCTTTTACCGAACTTTTTACACAGATGTTTAGTCTTTTAATGAGTGCTTACTAACTGCCAGTATAAGCATTAAACCTTTACCACCGTACACATTAGGCATTTATAGTGTTAATACCAGCATTTCAACTTTGCTGCAGCATTGTTTTAGGGTAGAGTGACATGATGAAATATGCTGGACATGTTGTTGACCTGTGGCTCAGGTGGTAGAGCAGATATTTATTGTTCACTAGCTTGCTGGCTCAATCCTATGCTAAATGACTCCATGAGAAAAAACATCACTGTGATTAAACTAAAATGAGTTTGACACCCCTTCCTTGGAGTAGGTTTTAGTTTATCCAAAGTCCTTCTACAACCAAGTCTCGCCACTCAGCAGACATCTTGAAATTAACCTTAATTTCAATGGTCCATGGGATATAAAAACTGCCATTTGCCATGTCTTTCTATTATATTGTCTCTGGTTTTACTGAACACTAAACAAGATGAAATGGCATCCATTTGTCACGCAAAGAATAAAATTTAAATAAGTGAGTTATGTAAAACTTCACCTCCAAAAGACCAAAAGTGCTTTTTTTTAACCAGGTTGTGAACATTTTTATTTCTGATCAAAATCTGGGCATTTTAAGAAGTCAGTCATTTGGCTGACTGACTTGCTTTTGGAGCCAACCTCAAATGGCCAATTGAGGAACTGCAGTTTTGGCACCTTTCCAAAATTCTCCTTTTCTTTCTTTTTATTTATTTGTTTTTTGTTAGTTTTTTTAAGCCATGGAGGTTGGCTCATGGACTGGCATACTATCTGAAATTGCATGTTGTTACTCCATATTTGAGTAGTACAGAGCCTTCTCACTCTCTATGACATTTTACTCATCTGGCCTACTGTCCCTCCATCTTTGCACTCTTTGCTTCATTGCAAAACACATTTCTCTCTGTGTCTCTTTGCTCAACTCCCTGCTTTCCTCTCCCATCTTGTTAATCCGTTTTCCAGGCTTCATCTTTCTCCCTGAGTCTGTCCAGTCCATCATGTTATTTAGTGTCAGTTTCAGGTTCAGCTGACCAAGCAGGAGCGCCTATTATGTCCAGAACACAGCCAGTGCATACAAATGTGTTTGTGGGTGTTGTTTTAGTGTTTTAGTGTTTGTGTCTGTCCCTGCTAGCATCAGTTCTCATTTCTCAGTTCTGAGAAAAGCGTGTGTGTGTGTGTGAGTGTGTGAGAGAGAGAAAATGTGAAAACAGCATAAGTATTTGTGCTGATACTTGGGTGAGAAGTGATGTATTAAAACTAATTTAAACACAGGAGATGTGGTTTCCTGTGTAAGGGAACATATAGATATTGAGGGACCACCATGAACTGGAGATTCAAGAGGTTAGAGGTACAGGTTTTGTGTTTATTTAATAAACCATAAACTATTGTACATCAAAAGAGAAACAACAGTAGCACTTTGTGAGACCCATTTGCATTCATTTTTGGACACATCAAAAATTCTAGGGTTGATAGAAGACTCCTCATGTGTCAGGTTTTTGAAGAGGCCAAACTTTTCCTATTTACATATTGTGTCTCCTCTTCTTATCATGTGCCTTATCTGTCCTTGGTCCATTGCTGCTTACTAAATAACACACTGTAATTAGTTCTACTGTACTTGAGTACTTTGGCTGATGATACAGTTTTTCATGCCCCAGACTTGCCTTTGGTCTGCTTTTGTTACCTTTCAAATAGTACTGCTTAATCACAAACCAGCTAAATGTATTCTCTACCTCTAGCTGTGAATCTGAACATCCTGGAAATAAATACCACCCTTACTACAAATGTCTTATAAATACTTAGTGTTTTGGCTTGCACACTCGAAAGCACACTTTCATAATGATTATTAAACATCTGTCTCAAAGTCAAACAAGGTTTTTCTTATTGTTGTTAGTGATGTCTCATTTAAGAAAAAAAAAAATGAAAGAATGAGACATGAAAGTTACTCAGTTTATATGTGACATGCATGCATTATAGCATCGGCAAGCCTTAAGGCTTTTAGATATTCATACTCTCTAGATTGTGACAACACTGCCACGCCAATGCAGGGGAAACTGATTGTTTAAAACCACAGTGCTTCAGGATTATGTACGACAAAATGGAGGGGAAAGAAAAACCCAAACTGGTTCAGTATGCTTCAATCAAATTAGGCTGCTGGAGGTCTCGAGATGTGTCGTCCATCCGCTTCTGAATTGTCCAATTAGCCATGATGAATGAATTTAAAAAAAGGGATTATAAAGCATGTTTTCAAACAACCTGTTCTCAAAGGTGTCCATAGTACCAAAAAGTGATGGAAGCAGATGTGTGAGGAACAAAAAACAGCTTTAACGAGAAGGTAAAAACGTTCACACATCCTAACACCTACGCATCCACTATGCCAAGTATGACTGTCAGATGTCTGTTTATAAAAGCAACAAAATTTGCTGCACTGCCACCAAGATTTTAAGATGCTTTTTTGAACCAAACGCAGCAAAAACAGCCTTTTTTTTTTTTTTTTTAAATCTCTGAGAAAATATCAGGCAGACATTCAGAGGTGAGCTACCTTGCAATATATTGTATTCTTTCACTTTAGGCCATTTCTTCAGCATACAGCTTTTACTTCCCTGCCCTCTTAATGATGAGTGTGTTTCTTTGTTCTCCTCTTTCCTCCTTAATCGATATCTCCGCCTCTCCACCTCTACAGTCCATCAATACTGAATTTGGAGAAGAAAAAAAAAACATTTTCAGGAATGATGATGGTCATTGGAGGATTTTTATGTGGGTTCATGTGCACATGTGTACATATATACAGTACATTTTTTGTATATGTGGTGTGTGCAATCACATATACTGTATATATATATATATATATATATATATATATATATTGTGTGTACATCTTCCCCTATGGATGCAACTACACATCCTTGGCAGCAAAACACATTAATCTTTCCAACACTAATAGTGAAAAAAAGAAGTGGAGAGGACAGAGGATGTGTGTGTGTGGAGGTGGAGGGGGTGAATGAAAGATGTACTCCACCTCCCAAATTAAGAAGAGGCAAAAAAAAAAAGAAAAAAGTTTGGCTTTCATGAGGCATTAGAGAGATGATTAATTTGTCGTCTCGGAGACAGAGGGATGGAAGGATAGAATGAGACGAGGGAGAGGGAAAGAGACGGTGAGGGAGAGGTTGTGAAGTGGCCCTTCTGTCCTCCCTTGCGGTAATAGGATTGTTCGCTCACTGACGTGCTGATTAAAATGGAAATTCAACACAAGTCCAGACTCACTCTCTCTCTCACACACACACAAACACACACATTCATCTAGTGTGCTTAATATGCAGGTGTGTGAAGACAAGAATGTGACCTGATATCCCATGCTTAGGAATGCAAGAGGAAATGACAGAGACAAAAAAAAAATTAAAAAGTGGAATGATGTAGAGTGAGAAAACATAAAAGATAAAGGAATAAACAAAGGCAGAAGAGGTGAAGAAAGAAACTTAGGAGAGGCATGGAGAATAAGTATTAAAGTTAGAGGAGTTAATTCAAGCAGAAAGCGCTTCAGGAGTAAAACTCCAATTCATTTTCAGTCAGCAGCCTCGGAAATATCAGATTTTAATTGTGTCTAATCACCATGATGATGGCTTTTTTTGTCCACTGTGTTTTCAGTATGTTGGTTGCATGACCATTTTAACATTGTGTGTATGCAAACTGCGGTTTGGTACACCAGAACTGGATGCTGCATTTAAGGATGAGAAATAATGTCAGCAATATTTAGAGATTTTAAAGACATTTCCATTTTTTTTCTCAGTGTTGTAAATGAATTGGCATGCTTTGCTTAGTTTTCATTGTGTTCAACTCAAAGTTAAGCAGTTATACCAAACAGGCAAGAAGTAAACTTTACTGCTAGCAAAGCGGGTGCATGTTTATGCAAATGTGATTGTTGGTAAAAAGGAAGTATATGACAAGCCGTAATTGATTGGCAGCTGAAATACTTTACAGACTTGGATTGTAAATTGTTAATTACATTTTGTTTTAATTTCCTAAAGCGGCCGTCCCCAACCTTTTTCTGCGGGGGCCTTTCAAACTCGAGCTGACTGTCACAAAAAACGTGACAGCTTGTCACAAGAAAACGTGGCAGCTTGTGTCCATCAACATGATAAAATAGATTGCTTTTTCATGATTATTTCACGTTTTGCTTTGAGACTAGGATGTTCATACTGTCAGAAGCTTTTGAGAAACACAACACACTGTGGTCTCTCTTCATCACCCACTGTGGCTAAGCCGAGATGAGATTTGACTCTTTGTTTAGCCTCTCTGGGCCTCCTTTAGGGGATAAGTAAACTGAGCCTTGAAAATATTTGACTTTCAGTGTATAGAGATATTGAAATGAATATAATGATTTTGTAATGAATTTATAATGAATTTATCACGTTTGAATGTGTTTCTGTTCTTGTGAAGGCTTCCTGTTGTCTGAGTTAATGAGAGTGACTTCTGTACTGGATTTTATCTGGTTAATGCAACAGTTAACTATACTGACTTCAAACATGATATTCAAACTTTAATTAGCATTAAAATCTCCTTAATTGTGCTTATTATACAGTTCTATGGAACAATACTCACAAAGCAGTTATTTCTCCCACTTTGCAACTCAGCAGAGCATGACAAAGGATATAAACAGAAGAGGGAGATATTTTAAGGAAGAAGTGCAAACCTATATGTGGAGAAAAACAACATGCAGAAGGAATGGGTGAAGAGAGATGAAAAAGATAAAGAGCAGCAGTTAACAGGGAGGCAGAGGGTGTTGTCTAATGTGTGAGGCATAAGCTATAGACACATTAATACTCTTACAGATGAGAATTGTAAATAATTTGCAGTAATGGTGCTTTCAGGCAGTTGTACCGAAAGGCTGATTCAACATGACACTCGATTTCAGTCCCACTCTGGGAGCCTTCAAACACCACTAAGCGATTTGCTTGACAAGCAGCCGACTCCGTTCCCACCAACACAGAGAGCAACAGTGAGCCACCGACTCCCAGCGGTGCAGCTTAAAGCCAGGGTGCATGTGTGTTTAAGAGAGTATCATTCCTCATTTCTGCTCCTGATTTCAGCCCTGTCATCCTCTCTCTCCTCATCATCTCTCCTTCTCCAGCCCTCTACCCTCCTGTTTTGTTCTTTTCCTGCTCTCATCTCTTTTCACATTTCATCTTGTGTTCTCCCGCTCTTTTTAAGCTTCTTTTCTTGCCTTCTCTTTGCCTCCCCTTCACTTCCTACTCTCTTTCATCTCCTCCCCTCCTCTCTGATTCCTTTGCTATCATCTGTCTTAACTCCTCACTCCCTCTCCTACACTTTTATCCCATCCTATTCCTTGCCCTTTTCCTGTCTCTTCTTTTATGGTCTCCATTTTTTTGCTTTCTCTCATGTCATCCTTCCTTCTTTGTCTCCTGGTGAATGCACATCTGTTTCATCTCATCATTTCCCTGTTTGTCTTTTTGTTCCCTTTTTTTTCCTTGCCTCATCTTCCGTTTTCTCCCTTCTCTTCCTTGCTCTTTGACTCCTCTTGTCTCAATTCCTTTTATATCCTTTTATATCCTTAATCTCCTCTGCTCACTTCCTTGGTAGTCCTCTACTCTTATACTTTCTTCTCTTTATGTTCTCTTTTCTCCATCTTTCCTCCTTTCCTTGTTTCCTTTTCTCATCACCTCTACTCTTCTGTCCACATTTCTTTTTCTGTACTTGTCAGCATCTTCTGTCCTTTCGTTCTCTCCTTTCTTCTCCTTATCAAAACCACTCTGTGTATCAGTGTGTTCATACATTTTAAATGGAGAGTTGTTAAGATAATGCTGGAGGAGAGCCTGCAGGAAGCTGTCACTGACACAACAGAATGTCCGCACAGCTACTCCTTTCTGTTTACTTGTTTACCAGTTGTGACAACAAACAGTTTAAGAGACAGAAAGCGCAGCTTTTATGGAGAGAAAAGAAGAAAAAGGAGAGGCAGAAGAGAAGCATCGAGGCAATCTGTATCTCCTGTTGGATCTCTCTGATTATAGGGATAAAGATACCACTTTGTGCCGGAAAATCTCTTCTCACTCTCAGAGCCAGGAGGGATTTTCCTTTTTTTTTTTTTTTTTCATAGAAATACCTCAAACATGTTGCATGCCTGCTGTCTCTGTCGTCCTCTTTTGGGCTACCGGCTGAATCCAAATGTAAATGGCAAGCCACACTTTTTCTCTTGTTTTATTCATAAAAAGAAAACTGCTTCTTCTTAAATGCCACATGGAAGGAACAAAGGTTAGAGATGTTTGGGTTTGTGCATTGTGGCTCAATTTGTGGTTTGACAAATTTTGAGATTTAACTCTTGAAATTGTTTGATCATATAGACACTGGTGTCCTAAACTCTATAGTAAATAACGGTAAATATAAAAAAACAAACAAAAAAAAAAAAAACTAAAACTAAATACTAATCTGTTTGAAGTAATGATTGATTACACTGCCCTGCATCATACAGTGGTGTGAAAAAGTGTTTGCCTCCTTCATGATTTCTTAGTTTTTTTGCATATTTGTCACACTTAAATGTTTCAGATCATCAAACAAATTTAAAAAATTTGTCAAAGATAACCTGAGTAAATACAAAATGCAGTTTTTAAACGATGATTTCATTTATTAAGGGAAAAAAGATATCCAAACCTACCTGCCCTCTGTGAAAAAGTAATTGCCCCCTAAACCTAATAACTGGTTGTGCCACCCTTGGCAGC
>VUQI01055573.1:0-20036 GCA_015106735.1 Paratilapia polleni | reverse complement strand
GCTGGTTCCACAGGAGAGGGGCCTGAAAGCTGAAGGCTCTGCCTCCCATTCTACTTTTAAATACCCTGGGAACCACAAGTAAGCCTGCAGTCTGAGAGAGAAGTGCTCAATTGGGATAGTATGGTACTATGAGGTCTTCAAGATATGATGGGGCCTGATTTTTTTTCAATTCTGGATTTAACTGGTAGCCAATGAAGAGAAGCTACTATGGGAGAAATATGGTCTCTCTTTCTAGTCCCTGTCAGTACTCTCGCTGCAGCATTCTGGATTAATTGAAGGCTTTTCAGGGAGCTTTTAGAACAACCTAATAATAATGACTTACAATAGTGCAGCCTAGAAGTAATAAATGCATGAACTAGTTTTTCAGCATCACTCTGAGACAGGATGCTTCTAATTTTAGAGATATTCTGTAAATGCGAGAAAGCAATCCTACATATTTGTTTAATATGCGCGTTGAAAGATATATCCTGGTCAAAAATGATTCCTCACAGTGTCACTGGAGGCCAAGGTAATGCCATCCAGAGTAAGTCTCTGGTTAGACACCATGTTTCTAAGATTTTTAGGGCCAAGTACAATAACCTCAATTTTATCTGAATTTAGTAGTAGGAAATTAAATGAAAAGATCCTTTCAAGTATGGTGGAGAAATGTGATGGTTTGGGGGTAATTTGATGGGAAATAAACTACGGGATCAAACAGGACTTGAACAAGGAAGGCTGTCAATCCATTTTGCAACACTGCTTTATTGAAGCCAAATTCCTGGTAAAAGAGGGCAATGAGTCAAGGCACAGCACCAAACAAGTACTATTTAGAGAAGAAGCAGTCAGCTGGTACTCTGTCTATAATGGATTGGCCTGCAAAAACACCAGATCTCAGTCCTACTGAGTTGTTGTGGGAAGTGTTTGACAGTATAGCAAAAAACCCATCAAACCAATACAACTTTTGGAGGATGTTCCTGAAAGCATATAGTGAGATTTCTCCACAATACCTCAACAAATTATTTGAATGCCAAATGTCTGCAAGGCTGGGGCTGGAATTGGGATTGGAAGGACATGGAAATCACATGGAGAAGGAGGAACTAAGGAGTATAACAATAAACCATGAAAACAACATACAGAACAGGAAGGCTGACCTACTGACCATCACAATCATTTTCATCTCTTCAAAGGAGGGCAGTGTTCCTGTTAGAGCTCCACCCACTGAGGCCCCAGAGGTGGAGTTTGAGGAGTTTTCTGGTCACATGGCTCCAACTGTAGCCAACGAGGAACTGCTAAGAGGTCTGAACTTTAGTGTCATATTCTGTTTCAGTTTATTCTGTGACAGCCTCAACATTTTAGTTATTAACTGGACCTTTATGATATTTGTACCTTTGTAAATGTCATGTCTTTAGAAGTAACTACGCATTATCTAAAGAAAAAAACACACCATAAAACACACAAATCTTTATTTTTAAAAAAAAGTAAAGACTTGTTGAGATAAATAATTATAAAAACAGATGGTAAAAATATAATACAGCCAACAGTCATAGCATTACTTACACAAATACAGTAAAGGTGTGATCATCCAGGATAGTTTGCAAGTGTCAAGTTGCAATGTTGCAATAGTTACTTCATGACAATCTGGTTGTTAAAATTTGATGATGTTATATGCTGTGTACAGGGCCACACCGGACAGAGGAGCCAGGAGAGCGACCAGGCGCTGTAAGCTAAGACATGCACTTTCTCGCCTCTTTCCCATTTTGAAGGCAGTGTTGGTCACAACATAACAATGTTGCACACAGTAGCCTGTTTCAGTTCAGCTTGTTTTCCCTACAGACACAAACAACTTAAACACTTCTTGATTTAAATTTTACAGGGTCATGTCAGGCCCGGGTTAAAAGGAGAGCGTGGTGATCCTGGCCCACCTGGTCCGCCTGGTCCACCAGGTCCTCCCACTGTTAATGGGGAGACTAAGCTTGGACCATTTGGGCCACAAGGACCACCAGGAACCCCTGGATCTCCTGGTCTACCAGGGAGGGATGGACAGAAGGTTTGTGTATCAAAAGAGAGAGAGTTTGTGTGTTTTTGTGTCACCATCCTCCTATGAGCAGTTTTTTCAAGTGAAAGTAAGAAGTCTTTTTGTGCCACTCATTCATGCTTCTGCTTTCCTCAACACAGGGAAACAAAGGTGATAAAGGGGACCCAGTAAGTTCAACATCGCTGTGTTTGTTTATTTGGCATTTTCTGTTTCACTTGCTACACTTAATAATTGTATTTTCACCTTCAGGGCCAGAGAGGGCCTCAAGGATTTCCAGGATTGAGTGGAGAAGTTGGAGCTAAAGGAGAGAAGGTCCAGCTAATGCATCCATGTTGCATTTAATGACCTATGACTTTTTATTCCAAAAGTAGTTTTATAGTATGATACCAAATGAAAAGAAAAAGATCATTTTTTTTCTTCTGTCCTTTCTTCTTTCCTTCCTCCTTACAGGGAGACCCAGGAGATGTTTTACCAGGTCCCCCTGGTCCCCCTGGCCTTCCTGGACCTCCTGGACCCCCCAGATCTCGCAGTGTACCTGTGAGTAACAGTTCACGGTTTTTTGCTCAATATGTATTGTTCTGCATTTTAGCAATGAAAACAGCATGTAGTAAACATAAATGAGACATGAGTAAAAGAAAAACGTCTCCATACATGTGTTTTAGTATGGACCAGATGCCCTAGGTTCTGGCTTTGAAGACCTGGAAAGCGATACTGAACTCATCAGGGTAAGAAAAGGACTAGTGAGACAGATGCAATATTCTGACATTCAATTATGGCAATGGAAAAAATAAAAAAATCTCCTTCCATTAGGGTCCTCCTGGACCACCAGGGCCTCCAGGACCTCCTGGTCTTCCTGGACCCCACCTGTCTTCATCTGCCACTACTGAAGGATTGGCTCCTGAGTATGCTGGACCACCTGGTGCACCTGGCAGAGATGGACTCCCAGGCAAACAAGGATTACCAGTAAGTTAAATGTCAGTTCAAAAGAGATCATTTTGTTGTAAATGTAAAAAAGTGTGATCTGCAGGCTTATTTGAATGGCAGATTTTTAGCTATGTAACTGTCCAGCCACTGCGTAAGCACTGGACAGACACCCCCATTAGTATAACAATGCTATAATAATGGAAAACAATAGAATGTTTTTACATAGTTGATTTTTTTTTTTTCATATATTCTACTTTTTAGTTTAACTGCCTTACTATGTCTCCCACTTTCTCATTTTATTTGAATTATTTCTTTATTTTTCCCATTCAAACTGTTTTTCTTCTTTTCCACCTTTCAGTCTCTGCTCTAATTTTATACAGTTATGTCTCAAACAGTTATAATGTATCTTTATTTTTTTCTCAAATCATATTGTAGTGATTTGTATTTGCATGTATATATAAGCCAATGACCCATGTGTTCTTTATCCTCTCTTTGCTTCTGTCCCTGTATGCCAACCACTCTTTAACTCCCTCCCTCCATTTCATTGTCCTTTATCTCCATCGCCAATCTTTACTCTGCTCTTTATTCTTCCACCTCCTTCTTCTTCTTTACTGGCAACTCTCCCATCTGTTTCAGATGTTTGAGGATTGGTTTAGTGGTTCTGGGCCTGACGGTTCAGGTTTGAGCTCGGAGTTCTCCGCTGTCCTCAGCTCAGACTTCGGCTCTGGTTTCAGTTCTGACTCGAGTTTTGGTTCTGGTTCTGACTTCGAGTCTGCTTGGGGTTCAGGCGAGGTATACTGCCCCAGTTTGCCTGCAAAACCAACAAACAAAGAGAGGCAGAATTTCAGTCAAAAGCCAGAGCATTGAGGTAGCCAAGCCACGTTCATAATGACAATGTGAAGGGATGCTACATTTAAGCTACTGTAAATAAGTCGTACTTTCACCATGATTAAACAGTGGCACACTGATAAAAACCAACCTTAGCTAACTGCCCCAATGCTCAGGCACAAATGACTGCACATTATCTCTAACCATGTTGTCTTAACTGCTGGCTGGCTGGTGCCAAAACTGAAAGTGATAATCCCTATGACATAAAACCCTAGTGGTCCTTTAACTTTCAGTTCCAAAACTGTCATTAACAAAGAAAAAAAATTCAGCATGAAGTTTTACTCTATATGATGACAAGCAACTGGACTGAAAGGAACTGACCACATACAGTACTTACTGCTTGTAATCTTCTGCTTCCCTCATCAAACATGGTATAGGAGCTACTCTGCCTTTTGCACTGGTCGCATTCATTTTCCCTTTTTGTACTTTAACTTCTCTTGGCTGATCACAGTCAGTGCACCTCAGCATTCTGACCTGCTCTGAATTTGCTCAAAATGTAAAAGTGAGTTAGTTATTTTTTCACATACACTTCATAACTTTGCCAGATGTATACAAATGTATCCTATAAGCAAGCAGGGTAAGACAAAGATAAACAATAAATACTACACAATAAGTAAACAAGGTAAAAGCAATACAACAAAAAAAAAAATCTGAAATGCACAATGCATAAAAGCAGATCTAATGCAACCATGTTACTTAAATGCCCATCTAAACAAATGTGTCTTCACCTGGCTTTTGAAAGAATACACAAAATAAGTGAAGGCGAGGGAGTGCAACAGCAACAGCAAGACCCCCAGTATCGAAAAAGAGCAGGCATCAGTGACAACAGATATGACACTGAATAAGTCATATAGCATGAAAGGAGGGGCTGGGTTGCAAAGTGGCTTGCAGATGTACAGCAACTGTTACGCGAGGATTACGTACCAGCCTGACTTTGTGGCCCGCCTAAACTAGCACTATGCTCGATGGGTTCAGGCAGAGCATTCCACAGTACAGGCACTGAGGCTTCAAACGCTTGATCGCTTTGTGTTCTTAGGCAGGTGCATGGAACAAATGGTAAATATAACTTATTTGACTTGAGTGAGCGAGTTAAAAAGCAGTGCTGAAAGTGATCATATGGGGTAGTTTGACCATGCAGTGCTCTGCAGATAAGGGTGAGAATTTTAATCTAAATGTTACAGGGAGCCAGTGAAGTGGTATACAGTAAGTAGTTGAGCAACTTGAGCATGACCTAGTGAGTAGTCTAGTGGCAGCATTCCTAATTTGTTGGCAGGAAGTCGAGGGCTGACTTCTTGAGTGAGGAGAAAAGTGCATTACAGGAGCCGCCATGAGTGGAGATAAAGTTAAAAATGAGCATCTGTAGCTCTTCTTTTGAAACAACAGAATATATCTGAAAAACAAGATATAGAGAGTGTCAGAGCACAGGGACAGTTCAAAACCTACCCCTGAGTTACATAAATTCACATGAGCTTTAGTGGAAACAGGCCCAAGTCTATTTCTAATCAAATGAATAGCATTTTGAAAAATTTCTGTCTTGTCTGCATTGAGGTGCAAGGGGTTTTTCACTGTTCCATCCCTGATAGCATTAAGGCAGTCAAGCAGCCCAGAAAACCTGTAAGAAAAAGAAAGAAAGTAAAATACATTTGGATATCATACGCAAATAAATGGTATTTAATATTAAAATTGTCAATAATGCCAGTTAGTGAGTCACGTGTCAGCTGTAAATAATTCAATGTGCATTGGCTTTAAATCTTTTACTGATAAAGTCTGAAGTCTGTCATGCCTGATGCTGCCAGTTAACTAGTACAGAAACATTGCTGTGCTGGTACTGTTCGATTAAAGGAATATATTGAATTTTTCATCACTTCAGCTTTGCTATTAGGTGATGAAACAACAGACAATAAAATCATCCTTGCCTCTGTGGTTGATGACACCACTCCTTCATGCTGCAGTACATTTTTGCTAATGATAAACAGTCAGAATGGCTGTTTAAAAATTAAAGGCAATGATATAACAATACAGGTAATCGTACTTTACCACAAAAGTAAACAGTTGGTTCTAAAGCAGAACATGATGTATTCAGGTTAAAATCATCATGGTGGTGCAGAGCATGGAATTGGCATGGATGATATTATCATTTAAAGGAAGCTGACTATTGAGCCAGTTTCCAAACATTCATCTATTCCTTTAAGGTGACCAAGTGTCACGTTTGGACTTGGTGTTGTTTCCTGTTGGAACGGCCAAAGGGTCAACACAGAGCTACAGTGCGCTCCCATGCTGGCATACCTTCTGTGACTCACCACAGCTTTATTTCTCTACACTCTGCGTCTGTCCTTCTGTGTTTGTCTGTCCAGGGTCCAGCAGGAAAAGATGGCGCTCCAGGTCCACCTGGAGCTGCAGGCGAGAAGGTATGAACATCAAGAGCTAAGTGGGCTGCTTCAGAGTCACATAGACCATCGGAAAAAGCACATCTGACCTTACTGCCAAACTTCTGTACAGTTTTTGACGCCCTTCATTAGTGCTGACATTTAATTAAAGTATATTAACATATATTCACACGAGAAGTAATATTTCTTTATTCCTTCTTTACACCCTTAGGGTGAGCAAGGGCTACCTGGTTCTCCTGGACCAAAGGTAATTTATAATGCTCAAAACAGTGTAAGCTATAAAAATGCATCCTGTGCACATCATTTGGTTTCCCAAAAATAAATAAATTTGTTTTTCTAGTTGTTCCTAATAGAAGTGCCTTGTTTGTCTGCGCAGGGTGAATGTGGAACCATGGGTGTGTCAGGAACTCCAGGGCCCCAAGGGCCTATTGGTCCACAAGGAAAGAGAGGCCCTGCAGGTCCACCAGGACCTCCTGGCCCACCAGGGCCTCCGGGAACCAAATTCTTTGCAGAGGTTACACAATTTGATACATCAGTCACCTGTCTGATCACTGCTACTATATAGCCTAATTTTGATTACTGAGAGGAGAATGAGACAGTTTGGAGTAGAAAACAGCATAAGATGATGTCTTTTTCATCACAACCCAGCTCAGTGAGTAACTATAGACTGTGGCTTTGTTTTCAGGATATGGAGGGATCTGGAAAGAATGATATGATCATTGGAGCTGGAGTCAGAGGTCCACAGGTCGTGTATGAGTTTATATACGTTGTTGTTGTTTCATATAACACATACGTTGTTGTTTCATATAAAGTAAATGTTAGCCGTTTTGTTTTTTCCAGGGTCCGCCTGGCCCATCTGGTCCACAGGGACCACAGGTAATTTATTTATGAATGTTCATTAAATTTACACAGAAGGAAGATACTATATACTATACTATATATTTTTACAGCTAAATAATACTCCATATACAGTATGGTTCCTCTTTGAGTAGTGTGCACTTGTTGAAGATACTTGCCTGTGTCTTCTACAGGGTGAAGATGGAGCCCCAGGAGCTCCAGGGCTCTCTGTCAAGGTCCGTTAATATTGAATTGCCACTATTTATATTTTTTTCTCATGCAGTGTCAGTTATCCTATTCTCTGTGCTTACTGTTGGTATTTAGTGGCCAACAGATGATACATTTAAGGATTCTTTGTGGTATTTCCTGTCTTTCTTCTAATGTTTGAGGACTTCCTTGGAAAAGCATTTTTGACCATTTATTTATTTCTGTGGATTTAGCCTTTGCTAATCAGTGGAATGTATGTTATATTTAATGTATGCTGCACATGAAGTTAGAGTGAAATCGCCATCACTCTTAACCTCTTAACCACTCTTAAACTGCAACCTTTTTGTTCCTGTTTTATTGCTGTGTCAAAAGGGTGAACCAGGAGATCCAGGACCAGAGGGTCTTCAGGGTCCTGCTGGACTACCAGGTGCTAGGGTAAGTAGTAGGTGTTAGATGACTGAGATGGTTTGGCTATAATTAACAATGACCTAAATGCTGAAATTAAATCACACGGTGAATAGATGTGGAAATATTTTATTCATATTTAAAATGCCAGTTTCACTACATACCTCACAGACAGTAAGAAGTGTACCAGGCAGTAAAGAACACTTATTTATCTTATACTGGGTCTTTATGCAGCCCCTCAAATCCTCCGCTGTCTAAAATAAGCCATTTTAGCTCCCTTCCTTCACCTTTAGCCATCATTCTTATTGGCTGCCCCTCACAAATAAAAGATTTGAACAGCAAGTGATGTTCTCAGCCAGAGCTGTGTGACTGAGATTCCCATATTAGGGATACCCCCTCTCTTTGACATCAGACAGAGCCAAGAGTAGAAAAAAACTGACGAGGAGCATTTAAAGGAGTCTGAAGCCTGAGCTCATTGTTTGAAACTTTGGCCTTGCTCAATATGACCATCACTTGTAGAAGAATATGACAGAAAATAAAGAAAAGCATAGCAGGAGCCCTTTAACTTTGTTTGCTGTCTTACCGTGATTTATGTTAACTCTTCTTTACTAGCCAGCTAGCTAGTTTGTAAAACAGGCAGTTAGGCGAGACTACTGGGGTACGTGACCTAAAGTTATCTGTTGAATGTTAGGAATAATTGTAGTGTGTAGCTGCTTGATAACTGACAGAACTGGTAGGACATACAGCAGCTTTAATCAATATTTTCATGTGGCAATATAAAAAGGAGCCATTCACAGTACTTACAAAGAATTAGCACATGACTCAGCAGTTCCTCTCCGCTTTGCAAGCTAGTGAGTTACAGCGCCAAGACTTTACCATTCTGGTTTACTCTCACTTCTCTACAAGCATTGTTTCCAGCCGGTTTTCAGTGAACACAAATTCACTTAACATAACCTGCTTAGTACCAAACTGCAAGTAGGTCACAGTTCGCAAGTAGCTTGTGAACTTAGTAAAGTATTTAGTAGCAAAAAGGCAAATATTTCCCTGCAAAATTGACAGAGACAAAAACTGAGCTAAAAGAGTGTAAATAATAAACATATACAATACAAGTTTGGTACCTAACCAGTAGCCTCTAGTCTAACAGCTATTAGCTCAGGTACCTCGTCAAAATCGTCTTGAAATGTGAAACTCTCCCTCTATATTCTTGAAATCCATTTATTTGTGAAAATTTGAGGTCAATATTCGAATGGTGCATCCTTCTTGGTACATATACAGTTTCAGACTGAGTGAGAATGTGTCACAAAGTCAAAAGTAATAAGGTTTTCAGGGAATGACTGTGAACACACATTAATCAGCATTTTCTTTCTCTTTACAAACAGGGGGCCAAAGGAGAGAAAGGCAGTCCAGGACCCAAGGTAGGATCACTAAACAAAGCATTTTTTTCTGGCTACTGAGTGGGATCTGTGGTGTAATGCAATACACAAGATTTGTGAACACTGTTTGGTTATAGATGTCCTTTGTTGTATCATATATTTTATATTCCTGACATCCCTGCCATGTCTTCTCTTCTTTTTAATGAAAGACTTTCTTATTCTGCATTATTTGTACTGCAGGGTGATCGAGGAGCTGATGGACTCAGTATCTCCGGGCCACCCGGGCCTCCTGGACCTCCTGGACCTTTCGTTAATCTACATGATGTATGCACACACACAAAATTTTTAATTGAATGAAGAATTTATATAGATCCTGACCAACAAACAATTGTATGACCACAGTGTCAGCTGTGCAGAGATGCTCCTTTTTACATATCACTAAATATGCTAACAGTGCCCCAACTTGCTCACTATATGTTCTGTCTACAGCTGCTCCTTAATGTTACAGAGGGTATCTTCAACATCACAGAGATCAGAGGACCACCCGGGCCTATGGTGAGTAGCTTCAAGCAGTGTCTGTTCTAGGTGATTTTCTTCCCACTCCCTCCTAGAGTACAGGCAGAAGGGGGACCATGAATGAATTGATATTATTTTATTTTTGAATTGCTGCAGCTGCAGGTGTGTTTGGTGATTAACACAACCTATTGCTCTTGCTTATACGTGTGCTTCTGTCTGCATGGATGCATGCGTCTGCTTGTGCGTGCGTGTGTGTCTGTGTGTGTGTGTCTGTGTGTTGCAGGGTCCTGAAGGTTTGCCTGGCAGAGCTGGATTTCCAGTAAGAACATTTTGCTGCCTCGTCTTATGCTGAGCATGTTTGTCACCAGTTGATTCAATTAATAGAAAACTGGATGTAAATGTTCATGTGATTGTTCTGGATTTATTTTTTTTCTTTTGCCGTCTTTCGGCTAAACGGGTTAGGCACACAAAGCACTGCAAATGTTACGGACACCTCACGCAACTTTAAGTCATTTGAATATAGTTTTCGACACCTGAAAAATATTTGAACCTACAGTTTTGTGGCAACCTGTTCTTAATATTCCAACCTTCATCCCTAACTAGGGCCCCAGGGGACCAAAAGGAGACATAGGACCTCCAGGTATCCACGGCCCCCCAGGGCTTAAGGTAAGAACTGGATGTGATGATGCATCATGTATTTGTATTCGTGTGTAGATACATTTCTTTACCTATGAAAAAATCTTTAAACCCCTCTGCTGAATATAAACATATCAATAATTTAATTTCAACAGGGAGATAAAGGAGAACCAGGGGTGACGATTGCTGCTGATGGATCTCTCCTGTCTGCACCACGAGGCCCTCAAGGGCCCAAAGGAATAAAGGTAGCGGACAAGTGACCTTTTACCCCTACACGACTTTCTGCTTAATGTGTATTTGCTTACTTTGTGGTCAAAGGGTGTAATGTGTTTAATTATCTATATCTAATCCTGGAGCCATATAATGTCTGGTCCCTCCACTAGTGTCTCTGAATTTCTATTTAAGTAGTTGTTATATTGAAATAGTAACCAAAAATGGTAACACCAGTCCCTAGACACTGCAAGTCCAGTTTTTGTTATACTTTAACAAGGGTGACCTTTAATGTGGACCATATCTTTTTTCTTTTTTTTTTAATGAAAAAGGGAATAACCTGGAATAACCTCTCTGTTATTCTATGGAAAGAACTGGTTTGAAAGCACAAGAGAAATGTAAATGTACTGCTTTACAAACACAGTCATTACTGCCTAGCTGTATAATTCTCACATTTTGCTGCTTAAATGTTCACAGGGTGACCGTGGCTTCCCAGGACCTGCTGGATATATGGTGAGTTTTATTAAATAGAATATTGCAGTAAGGAAAATCCTGAGACAAATCTATTAATTCTGTATGTTATTAGTAAGCTAGTAAGTAAGAACATGACACTAATGTTGATTTGCACTGTACATAAATGTGTGCTTGTTTATTTCAGGGTCCAATAGGACTTCCTGGACAAAAAGGAGAGTATGGCTTCCCGGGGCGCCCAGTGAGTAATTTTATTTGATCAATCTCTGTATTGTTACAGAGATTAAGACTGAAATGAACATCCCCTCTGTAGGTTAAGAGTGTTCTGAACTGGCACATAAAAGTCAAAGAAAACAATGTACAAAGCCACTGTGTGAAATATACTTCAATAAGGAGAGATCATTTGGAAGAATTGAACATAATTTATTGAGATGCAGAATTTGATTAATAAGCTATTTGGCGATTAGACTCCGATGAACCATCATAGCAGAATGGAGTCCCAGCAGTGATTTAGGAAAGGGCCCCCCCAGAGTCTAGATGCTGGTGATGGTGAAGATGAAGATGGAGGCTTGGATGGGGCTTTGAGTGACCAGAGATGGGGAAGAGGTGGGTTGCACAAATGAGAAGGCAGAATGACAGAAGAGCACTGAGATTTAAAGCACACAGAATGGAGGCTGATAGGCTCACAGAAGGCGGGGAAGAAAATGATTGGACTAGAGGAATGAGGTCAGTATTGAGTTTGACAGCGTGGGAAAGAGAGAATAGACTACCACACTGAACATCCAGGAAAGCAGGCAGATGAGTGATTACAGATCTTCCTTATTGAATTTACGCATAAGTTTCATAATAAAAAGTGTTATGGGATGGAAAATGGCCTGGTACTTATATAGTGTTTTTCTTCCTTAAAGGACTTTTACAGTTGTGATCAGAAGTTTACATACACTCATCATGGACATGAATGTCATGGTAATTTTAGGCTTTGAAAGATTTCTTTGAATTGTTCTTTTTCCAGGGTGGAATGATTGTACACCATACATCTTTAATGACTATAGAACAAGAACTGGGTGCACAAATTCGAATTTATTTTGGATTTTCTCTAATCCACACAGGGTCAAAATTTTATATACAGGCTCAAATCTATACATACACTCACTTAAATCCTTTGAAAAGTGGTGCTGAAGGTTCTACAAATTCTTTTAAATTGACAAGGCCAATGTGTATTAACTTCTTGTTAGTGATCATGATTGACTACAACTGGTAGATGTCTTTGCCAGCATAAAAAGGATTTGTTTGACAGCACTCATTGACCATTGCTCAGAACAATGGGAAACTCCAAGGAACTCAGTGAAGATGTACGAAGGAGAATTGTAGATTTAGACAAGTTGGGAAGGTCTCTTGGAGCCATTTCTAAACAACTGCAGAGTCCAAGATCATCAGTTCACACAACTGAACGCCAGGACAAGTTATTCGGATGTGTCACCCCTCTGCCAAGGTCTAGAAGAAGACCCAAACTGTCACCCTCAGATGAGAGGAAATTTGTTAGGATGTTCAGGAACAACCCAGGAATCACCAAGTCTCAAGCCTGCCATGAAGTGGAAACTGCTGGAACACCACTGTCCACAGTGAAGTGAGTTTTGCATCGCCATGGACTGAGAGGGTGCCGACCAAGGAAGAAACCCCTGCTCCAAAATCGACACCTTCGAGCGCAACTGAAATTTGCAGCTGCCCACATGGAGAAGGCAAATGCCTTCTAGAGAAGTTTTATGGTCAGACAAGACAAAGATTGAGCTATGTGACCACAATGACAAGAGGTATGTTTGGAGGAGTAAAGGTGAGGCTTTCAAACCTAAGAACACTGTACCAACTGTTAAGCATGGTGGTGGTAGCATCATGCTGGGGCTGTTTTGCTGCCAGTGGTACTGGTACATTGCACAAAGTGGATGGAATAATGAAGAAGCACTACCACCAAATTCTTCAGCGTCACCTCAGATCAACAGCCAGACATTTGAAACTTGGACACAATTGGGTGTTCCAACAGGACAATGATCCCAAACACACATCAAATTGGGTTTTGGAATGGATAAAGCAGGCTAACATTAAGCTTCTGAAATGGCCTTCCCAAAGCCCCGACCTCAGCTCTGTTGAAAATTTGTGGACTATGCTTAAAAGCCAGGTCCGTGCAAGGAAATAATTCTGTCAACTATCCGGCCAGAATTATACCAGAAGCTTGTTGATGACTATCAAAAGTATCTGGTCGATGTGCAACTTGCTAAGGGACATTTAACCAAATATTAGTAGGGGTGTATGCATATATTTGAGCCTGTATGTATAATTTTGACCCTGTGTGGGTTAGAAAAAAATCCAAAATAAATTCAAACTCGTGTACCCAATTCTTGTTTTTTAAAGTCATTAAAGATGTATCCTGTACAATCATTCCACCCTGGAAAACGAACTGTTCAAAGAAATCATTAAAAGCCCAAATGACCATGACATTCATGCCCATGATGAGTGTATGCAAACCTCTGACCACAACTGTAACTGTAAACACTACATTCATACAGCTTAGATAGACTCTGTTCAGTGTCTTGCCCAAAGACACTTCAGCATGTGGGAATAAAAGCACAGACCTTCTGATTAATCATTGACCAGTTCTACCTCTTGTGCCACAAGTACTGAAGCCATTCTTTTCTTTCCTCTCTGTAGGGGCGACCTGGTATCCCAGGGAGAAAAGGTGACAAAGGAGATTCTGTTGGCCTCCTGGTAAGAGAATATAGACAAGAGGTGACTGTAAAGAGTATTATTTTCCACTTAAAGCATCAGTCAGTATACTATGGTGTATTAGTGCATTTAGGCATTGTATTGTAAATCATATTCCAGTCAAGGCCACTATAGTCAGTACATCTGCAGAAAAATATAATTGGCGGCATGACTTTTTTCTGAAACGTCCCCGCTCTTCCACCTGCATATGTGGAAAGCATATGATGGGGAGAGCACATCTCAGCAGCAAAACCCCAGCACAGAACAGAGCAGATGAAAGCATACATTACACTGATTGAGTCAGATACAGCATGAAAGGAAGATCTGTCGTGGAGGTGGGTTGCAAAGTGGCTTGAAGCTGCACAACTACTGTGGGCACAACTTGAAATGAATGCTACTGTTCCTCCATGTCTGCCGGATGTGTTGCTAGGATACTGTTCACTGATATATTCACTATATCAACTTTTTAAGTCACTTTGAAGTCAGTTTTGTTTCTGTTGTCTTTAAGTGGTCAAAAATATATCACTATAGGTTGAAAAAGAGCAGAAAGCCATGTCTTTTTCTTTGACTGTATGTTCTGCATCTGTTTTTTTCTCTCTAACAAATGAATTAGGGCTCTTTAGCCCACCGAAAGTTCCAGTTTTTAATGTGTATAATAATTATATTTATTCTCTCTTTCTTTCTGTTTCAGGGTCCTCCAGGTCCTCCCGGCCCACCTGGACCCCCAGGAAGAATTCTTGGTCTGAACGGAGTAAGTATGAATTAAAGATGCACAGTATATCAGTCAACAGTATGTTCATTGGCCAATTTGTAAGACAATTACATTGTTTTAAAAAACAGAACTTTAGTCAGTTATTACATCTCGTAGCTGTGGAGTAGAGACACCCCTCTCACACACGTGCAGAGCAGACTGGGACAACAGAGCAGAGAGTGCACAACAGAGAAAAAGAATGGCTTTAAGTTATGTTTTACTCTAACTGACAACAACAGTATTAGTACTGATTAGGTGTCTCTTTTCCTGTCATTTTATGTTTGATACCAGTTTTATTATAGCTTTATATAAGGAGCTGACATTTACAATATTGCCAGCCAACGCTGTAAAGTCTTGTCAAAGTTCACCATTGTGAATTCACTGAATGCTGTTAATTCACCACCATACAGTATACTGTCTGCTGTATAATGTCACTGGCCAAATTATGTAGAGTACATGCTGCCAGGGAAGGAAGAAATACTTAGATCATTTACCTAAGTAAAAGTACAATATCTACAATATTTGCATGACTACAAATTATGAGCCGTGGATTTAAAATCCTGCTTAAGTAAAATGCAGAAGTCTTGGATGTGTTTTGAGTGCCACCAGTGTTGTTATATGCCAAAAGGTGTATTTTATTAAGTTATATGCAGTTGATTAGTCTATAGCATCAAATTAAAAAAAGAAAAAAAAATTGTGATCAAAATCATATGAAATGTCGCTGTCTTGGCTTAGAAACAGTATTTAGGAAAAGCATGTTGTCTACAAACAAACATTCAAAAATGCTCATCTACAGGTTATGGTCGTGACTCTTTTCAAGTGGTGGGTGATTAACTTGTAGTCTGATTCCACTGCTCTTCTTTGAATCTTAAAGACAGTGTTTCCGGTGCGCCCCAGACCGCACTGCAAAACGGGACGAGTAAGTCTGAGTTGGACCATCTGATTGGTTCATTTCAGTTGGAAATCAGACCATCTGGTGGTTCTGTTGGTGTGTGGGTGTCACAGCATGGCAGCTCTCTGGAGTGGGCTACACACCGTACCCCATTCCCCCCCCCATGTTTTTCCTCCCTTTATTTCTTCCTTCATTGCTCTCCTAATGGTCTTTGGAAAAGGCTACATGAATGTGGATCTGGCCTCAATTCATCTGGCTTTAACACGTCTTGTATACAGTGTATATCTAGGTTAGCAAGGGGGGAACCACCCCCCCAGACTTTTCCACAAGTTACCTAAAAATCAATTCATTTATTTCATCATCATCGGTGCATCTTGGTACACTTATACCTAGATTTGCTGTGTATCTGCTATATCAGTACAGGCTAATGCCAGGTGTTAAAGGGGGTCAGAGACAAAATTCTGCTTGCCTTTTCTGTTTTTCCCCTAATCATCATCTCAGAGAAGAGGAAGCTGTATAAACCTTTGACAGATCCTTTCACTTCATGTAGATCAGAGTTGGTTCCAAGTCACTTTTCAGGTCGATCAATTTTCAACACAGTTTATGGAATCCTTTTTATTTTTGTTTTTGAAACTGTGGTTTATAATAAGCTTTCACTTCTGTTTATAACAAGCTATTTCTGATTGTCCGTCCATCTCTGATCTGCATGTTCTCAGGTAGATAAATAAGGTTCCTGAACTGTGCAGGACCTTCTTTCATGGTGCTGGGTGTGTGGCTTGTGTTAGACAATTCAGCCTTCTGTTGGAAGTTTCTTTTGTGGAGACATGGTGGGCTGAAAACACCGTGATGACTGCCTGGCTAACTGACTTGAGACTAAAAAAGGGCTAAGGGTGGCTAATGATGTGCAGTAGCAGGACATACCCTTAGTTTATTCCATGGATGGAGTGTAAGCTGCCTTTCTGGGGCCTGTCAAAGGGCCTTGGGAGGTCACTGAAGATGACATATGATAGAACTCATCCTTCAGTGAAAAAAGGGAAGAGTTTCAATTCACAATCATTTTTCTCACCCTTTTGTAACAAGTTGCTTGCTTTAAACTTAATCTCATATTTTAACCCAGGGTGAGGACTCTGTGTGCTACAGTCTATAGCATGCATCCCCTGTATTTAACAGGTGTTTTTGTAATCCTGACAACAATGTTTTTATCTTTGGCCTCTTTGTCTTTTTATTATAATCCTTTTTTTTAACCATGGTCTCTAATTGTCATTTTTGACTTTGCAAATTAATAAATCTCTAATGTTCAGTTGTTTGTTCGGTTGTGTAAACTGACTGTAAAAATGTGTGAGCTTGCTGTCACAAATTTCATCTTAATGAGCATGTATTACTGTACAGGAGTCAATGACAAGGGTACCTTCAGTCGGACCTAAAGGAGACAAAGGAGATGAGGGATTACCTGGGGAGCCAGGGACACCCGGTAAGATCTTAAAGTGGCCATGACAGTGGGCATATGATGCTTTTCTTTACTTTCCGGTCATACATATATTGTTACAGTAGTGGATGCTCATATTAAACATGGTCAGTGTTTCGAATACTGAGATCAGTGTATGTGCAAGTAATTTCTATGAGCCAAAAGCTCACATTTCACAGCACTTTTTCTACTGTTGGCTCTGTATGATGTCAAAGAGAGGGGATATCCTTAATATGTGTCATTTTTCTCCTTAGCACTACTCGGGTTTCCAGATGGAATTATGGTAAGTACTGATTTACCATTTAACAATATGTCTAAGGCAAAATGTCAGAGAAGATGGGGATTTGAAGAACCAACAATCCAACAGGATCTTAAATTAAAGGGAATGCAGGAAGTTGTGTGAAGTTACATGTGACCTTATGGCATTTGAGAGGTGTGGAATGAGGATTCATGTCACACTGAAGTGGCATTAATCAATATTTTTATATGAACAATAGAGCACATGACTTTGTGTAACATTAATATTTAACATTTTTTGACAAACACAGAGAATTATCACCCAATTCTGCAGCTCTTCGCAGTGTTTAGTTTCATGGTTTGATGGCCTGAAACTTTAATGTTATGATTCACTCTCAACATTCTCATTAGCCTTGTTTATAGCAACAGCAGGCTGTTCTTTTTATCAAAAAAAAAAAAAAAAAGCTGTCATAAAACTACTGTTCCCTACTCTCTCAACACCAAAACAGACAAAATACAGGACTAGCTTTTGAACTGAGTAGCAGCTAAAGAGCCAGATAGTTCCCCCATGAGGGGTGGTGGAGACCAAAACAGAGGTAAAAGGAAAGTGAATATTGGATTTTGTTACATCACCAGAAACATGAATCCATATAAAATCCTGTTAGTCTATGTTAACTGGATTGTCAAATTGGCATCTTTTTTTTTGAACAATGTTTATACCATTAACTTTATATGGTCATAATAAAAATTCTTATTCACTTGCTTAATATATATTTTGAGAGAAAAAGGGACCAAATATCAATAAGAAATAAGCACCTTGATGCTCTTTCAGTGGCAGTGTGCTGAATCCTCTGTACTGTTTTGATCTCTCAGGGTGCTAAAGGTGATCAGGGATACCAAGGTCAGAAGGGAGAAAAGGGGGACTCAGGCCTGCCTGGCCCTCCAGGGCTGCCAGGGAGGTCAGGACTTGTGGTAAGTTAAGCTACACAATGAAAATGCTATTCCAGAACTGGAGGGTATTTTTTTTTTTTTGTATTATTTTTAAATGTTTTAAAATTTTAAAATTATTTGTAAGAGCTGTAGAAAATATCCTGGATCTTTGAGGTTAGAAATGTGCAGATTATAAAATACCATTCTTTTAAAATGCATTGAACTAGTCTGTTTACGTTTCTGTAGGGTCCGAAAGGTGAGTCCATCATTGGTCCAATGGGTTCTGCTGGTTCTCCTGGTCAGCCTGGACCTCCAGGATTTGGACGACCTGGACCCCGAGGTCCCCCCGGGCCTCCTGGGCCCCCAGGGCCTCCACCTGCATATGGATCGAGTATGTGTCTATAAAGGACAAACAATAGTATGCCCCAGCCTGTATTATGTGTATTGATTTTATGACTTAAAGGTAATTCCAATGTGTTATCATCAGCTGTCAATATCCCTGGCCCTCCTGGTCCTCCCGGTCCACCAGGCTCTCCAGGATATGCAAATCCTGTAAGAAACAAAATGCCTCCTGATGTGTAACCACAATGGAAATAAATGGATAAACAAATGATTAGAAGACCTTTCAAAGTGTCAACACTGATGGTTTGTGTTCAGGTAACCACCTATAAGACGATCCACGCCCTCACCCGAGAGACGCAACGTGCTGCTGAGGGTACCTTGGCATACGTGTCTGAAAGGGGAGGGGAGCTGTATGTCAGAGCACGTGACGGCTGGCGCAAGATCCAGGTGTGTAAGACATGACCAGAAAGATCCATGTATGACCAAAGATTCTGTCCAAAAAAAAAATCAAGAAAGCATACCCAAATTAGATTTGGCTGATTTCCCCTTGGAAATCCCCAAATGCATGTCTTCCTGTGAGGCTGCTATTTTTAGATTCCTCTCTGGAAGAAGCATTATGTCCTCTTGTACTGTGCAATTTTCACCGCATAGCTCAAACATCTGCAGACGGCAATATCAGGTTCTCTTTCAAACTGACCAAAATTTCATGTAAAAGATCTCTTCAGTGATCCAACAGTTTTTAGTGGTAGAATCGAGAGTTCTCCAAACCCAAAGGTGGCAGAAATTAGACCAGAGGGGTGTACTACGAAGCAATTCAGCTTAACTGGGCTTTCTTTGTGTTAGCTGGCTTGACAAAGCCTAAAACCTCAGTCAGAGATAACAGGTATCATGACAGTGGTTATCAACTTTCTTCAATAACCCAGGCTTTCTGATTCAGGCTCTGCGCACACTGCACATGTAAATATCTGGTTGTTGTTTTTGCTTTGTGTCATTTGTTCTTAGTATTTGCAAAACATTTAGTTTAAGCACTTTGCAATAACTGATTTAATAATAATTGAATAATTGAAGTGCTATATACAAAAAGATTGGACTGAACAGGTACTTATATACAGCTCTGGAAAAAATTAAGAGACCACTGCAGATTTTTCAGAAATCAGCATCTCTACATATATGACAGTCATTCCATCCCAGTGTCACTTGAATTCCAACACAAGCACACCTGTTTCTACCTAATAAGGTACTGATGAGGTGATCACCTGAACCAAATCTTATTTAACGAGGAAAAGTATAAAAAACAATACTGGCAGAGGGATACAGTGAGCATCAGGTTGCTTCCATCCTTAAAATTTCTAAGACGGCGGTTCATAAGAACAAGGTCAAGCAGCAGGATGACCATCACCTCATTCAAATGTCACTCAGGAACCGTAGGATGACATCAAGTGACCTACAAAAAGAATGGCAAATGGCAGGGGTGAAGTGCACAGCGAGCACGGTTCGAAACAGGCTCCTAGAGGCAGGACTCAAGTCGTGTAAAGCTAGAAAAAAGCCCTTCATCAATGAGGAGCAAAGAAGAGCCAGGCTGAAGTTTGCAAAAGACCATAAGGATTGGACCATAGCGGACTGGAGTAAAGTCATCTTCTCTGATGAGTCTAATTTCCAGCTTTGTCCAACAGCTGGTCGTCTAATGGTTAGACGGAGACCTGGAGAGGCCTACAAGCCACAATGTCTCACACCCACTGTGGAATTTGGTGGAGGATCGGTGATGATCTGGGGATGCTTCAGTAAGGCTGGAGT
>VUQI01055571.1:0-10465 GCA_015106735.1 Paratilapia polleni | reverse complement strand
GAAAAACAACCCCACACCATAATCCCCCCTCCACCAAACTTTACACTTGGCACAATGCAGTCAGACAAGTACCGTTCTCATGGCAACCGCCAAACCCAGACCCGTCCATCGGATTGCCAGATGGAGAAGCGTGATTCGTCATTCCAGAGAACATGTCTCCACTGCTCTAGAGTCCAGTGGTGGCGTGCTTTACACCACTGCATCCGACGCTTTGCATTGCGCTTGGTGATGTAAGGCTTGGAAGCAGCTGCTCGGCCATGGAAACCCATTCCATGAAGCTCTCTACACACTGTTCTTGAGCTAATCTGAAGGCCACATGAAGTTTGGAGGTCTGTAGCTATTGACTCTGCAGAAAGTTGGCGACCTGTGCGCACTATGCGCCTCAGCATCCGCTGACCCCGCTCTGTGATTTTACGTGGCCTACCACTTTGTGGCTGAGTTGCTGTCGTTCCCAATCGCTTCCACTTTGTTATAATACCACTAACAGTTGACTGTGGAATATTTAGTAGCGAGAAAATTTCACGACTGGACTTATTGCACAGGTGGCATCCTATCACGGTACCATGCTTGAATTCACTGAGCTCCTGAGAGCGACCCATTCTTTCACAAATGTTTGTAGAAGCAGTCTGCAGTCAGTGAATACTTTTGGCAATATAGTGTATGTAATTTATGCTTTTATTAGATTCTTCTCCACGTCTTGACATTTAGGGAACAAATACAGCAATCGCTCTAACAGACACACATGAAAAACTATTCACACTTTTTCCAAAAAAAAAAAAATTCAGTTTGGGCCTTCTCCAAAATACAGGGTTAGGGTTAGGACCTATGATGACTTAGACCTCAGAGGTTACAACTCTGAGAGCCCCTGTTACATACAGACTACGGCCAAAATCTCCTGGTGAGCAGGACCAGGAGGGGAACCACTAATGAGCATGTGCAGTGGGATACAAAATGCAGAAGCATTTTGGAATAGCTACAAGTGACTGATTGCATTTGGGGGTGTCCTGTCAACACATTTACAGATGTCTCTTTTATAACTGTGGTCTGTGGGGAACATAGTATCTGGGCTACACTGCAGGCTTTCATTGCAATATCACAAGTGATCACTGTGATAAGTTGTTACCAAAGCTGATTGGCATTAAATAATTTTGTAATTTGCGGCTATAGTCTGAAGAGGTTCTGAGGGGCTCAGAGGAAGAACGGGGAAAACATTATCGCTCCATCTCCTCACCAGACTGGAAATACTGGCTCGAGTCCCAGGCCCATCTGCTTGCTGTAGGGCTGGTTATGTGTTTCTGCTGGAAACCTCATCAGATAAACACTCAGCTCCAGTGCGGGACAACAGCTGGGGATTCATTTTTCCCTCAGATTTGTCTTGTGAGAAATTCACTTGGTTAATGTAAGTTATGCACAGGCACGGTTTCCTTTCTTATGTGTAAAAGATCAGCGCTCACACCTCTGGGACCTGACAGCGATGGGGACAGGGCCATATTTGGCTGGTTGCCACAGCAACAGCAGGAATTACTCACTCCTCTACGGCAGCTGCCCTGCGTTTGGCCCGCAGTTATTATTGTGTGTCTCCACTCCCACGTATTACGTCTGCAATTCACTCTGAGCCAGATCTGCAATCCAAGGAAGAGGCACCGGCGGTGGCAGAAATTGCTAGGGAGTTACCTAATGTGATTGTGATTTGCAGAAAGGCTGAGGCTGAGTGTCATAAATGTCAGTTTTAGAGGCCATTGTGGGTATTGAACTCTGCTATTACCAAGATGAAAACAGGTGTGGCTATTTACACTAAACCCCAACAATAATACACATCATTTCTCTCCTGCAGAGCACTGTTTGCACCACAAAATCTGTCCTTATGTGGAAAAAGGCACTCACACAGCATTTTCCATGTATTCTTGCATGTGCAGGTAAAAATAGCATAAGTGCCTAAGCTGAAGTTGAGCATGAGAAATGCCATATTTTATTCAGATGCATGCGCTCTAATGTAAAGTGCTGCTCGCTGTAACGCACAGCTGGGAAAACAGTCCACCTAGAGATTTACAGCTAAGCTAATGGTATGAAGCCGGCATGCCTCAGTCCAAGCTGCAGGGGGCAGCCGATCATTGTGCCACATCCCCTCACCTTTAACAGGACCTCTGCTGTGCTTGGCATTCTAGGACAGATTGTTCCCTCTCTTCAACACTGACATTAATGCTTTACTGTTTTACAAGATGCTGCAGGGAACGCTTGCCTTTTGCAATTGTAGCTACTCTTACTATAAATTAGTGTGTACAACAACTAATAAGGAAGTAAAACTAAAAAATACATCATCGCTTTGGTTAATGATTGTTGGGAAAATGTATCAGGTGACCTACAATGTCAATAAAACCAATTTTATAACGCTGTAGCAAAACAGGACAAAGCTTCTACATAGCTTCTGTGATCAGGTGGGGTGATGCTGGTCTTGTGATTGAAATGTTATATTAAAGCTCCTCCAGTCAACGTTTCTGTGACAAGAGAAGGGTACACAAATGCAGATGCTGTGAGAGGAGGCTGCAATAAAGGGAGTTTAAAGGAGAGTCTGGTTAAAATAAGGCTGACATTCTGCAACAAGAAGGCAGTCTGAGAAGAGAAAAAAAAAATCAATAAAGGGAAGACTGGTAGGCAGGGCAGCAATGGCTAAATGGGTCTGGCAAGTGAATGGATTAAGTGTACATGTGTGCTGAGGGCAAACAGAGAAAAGAAAGGCTGTGCTTTGGGAGCATGGTCAGAGGAGAAAAAAGGTGCAAAATCATTTTTGTGTGCAACAGTGCAAAACAAGAATGACCTTTATGGAATCCTTAATATATATCTTCTTGTTGTGGATTGCTGTCTCAAAATCATGCTGGATGTGTTTTTTTTTTTTTCCTTACAGCAACTTTACATGACTCGGCTCCTACATGCACATTTTCCCCAACAGGGCCAAGCAGCCTGGAAAATAGCATGAATCTACAGGTAGTAATATGACTAAAAGGATAAAACTTGTACAAAATAATAATAATAATAATAATAATAATGCATGGAAAAACTAAATGCTGGTTTTACAGCACACTTATTACTTCACAGCTTCTATAAGTATGTATATAATTTCCTTGATGCCTTCATATGGAGTCAGTGCAGACTAATCAGGTTATAGTGTAATACTAATGAGTCAGCTTTACCTGATCCTGAAACTTCTGGCTTTTTATGGCACATTTACTGGTAATCATCTTTGAAGTGAGCTCCAGCTAAAAGCTCCATCTATTAACTGGATCAGTATTGATTCATAATTGAACTTTCTGGAGCTGATGGGGGTAAAAACATCTCGCATTGCTCCCTGGTGATTTGCTGCTTAGCTTCTGCTGTGCTGCTTCTTTGCCAAAGTCCGGCCTGAGATGCTGGCTCTGCCCTCTGCCTTGCTGCACGTTCACCAAGCAGTCAAGGAAAGCCTGGCGTCATTGTGACACACCTTGCTCTCTGTGAATCAAAGCCTGCACCACTGTCGGCCTACACAATCACAGAACAGGATCTTTGGTAGTGGTGTCGTTTCTAGCCTTCTAGCCCTGCTTTATTCCAGACTGAAATGCCTCAACAAGTCTGTACTTTGAGTTCAGTTAAACTGCTAGGCATTTAGCTCAAAGCTCTGTTCCCTTCAAAATCCTATCTAGCATGGCACCCCCCCAGTTTCAAAGTTTTTATGCTAACATTAACACTGAGCTCCAAGTCTAAGTAGGCCTAAAGGGGAAGATGGGCAAAACCCTTCTATGAGCCCATAGTTGGTTTAAAAGACACACGTGGCTGAAAAGTGAAGCCAGCATGGAAGTGCCTTTAACCTGCTTTCTTTTTAATAGCCACCAGGTGGCGATACCTGTACCTGCTGCAAAAAGACTTCCAGTCCTATAGAAGTCTATGGGAAAATGGTCCTTGGCCCTGACCTCCTGATGACCTTATGGTCTCAGTCACTCATTTTGGGTCATACTGAATAAAACATTTACTCCAGTTTGTTAAGTTTTCCCAGGTATGTACATTGGCTACTGACAAAAAGATGGCAAAGGTAGAAATGTTCATCTCGAGGCTTGAAAACAGCAGTTCACAAACCAGTGGGTGACATCACGGTGACTATGTCCAACTATTTTACCGTCTGTGGTCTCACCATCTGGCAGCCTGCAGCACTTATTCTAAATGAATCTAAAACAAAATGAAAGGAGAGAGAGCAATGATTTTAATTTCAATGCTTTAAGGGACATAAAAACTCCATGTGTAGAATCACCTCTCAAATCTAATAAGAACCACTCGGAAGGTTTGCTGCCTTTGCCCCACAGCTCTTTTTTTTGTTTTTGTCTCTTTCTTTTTTCCCCAGCAACCAGCAATGATTAGTTTACCAGAGCTGAAGAGGAGAGCAGATGTAGTCAGACAAGAAGCAGGCTACACGCTCTGCATTCAAAAGAAGGATTACAGTTTAAAAACTATCTATGACCTGTAGGCGTACAACATAAGTCAACAGGGTCTGTGTAGTTACTCTCACTGCGGGGGGGGCAGTTTCCTGTGAAATTGAATTATTTCTACTTTTTTTATCTATTAGTTACTTTATTTAGAAAAAAACAATGTTTTATTAATGGGTATATTTGTATATTAGCTGCTGTCTCTGCCAAGAATCACAGTGTGAAGAGCAAAAGTAACTCAAAGTTTAATTCCTGGATTAGAAACGCTCAAAGCAACCAACAATAAAGAGTTCGTCTGAAATCACCTGAGGACACTGGGTTTATTTGTTTAATAACTGGGAATAGTCCTTTAACGCATTTATTCCTTTAAACAGTTTCCCCTCGCTTTTTGAAAGCAAAGATTTCAGCAACATTACTACTATTAACAAAGAAATAGCAGTCATTGCCTGCAGCTGTTTCTCAGGTCCTCAATATTTCATGATGTACCAATGTTTCTGCAGTAAATCTGTAAGCCTACTGTAGATACTGTTTTTTTTTCCCTATCAGGGGAAATCTTCTGTAGGAATAAAATGCTTCCTTAATACACAAGTTTCTATTGTTAGCCAGCTGTCAGCTGTCTCTGCATGCATTTCCTCAGTCAGAGCACTCATCCCTATGTTTCTATTTTCTGAGAGAAGCACAGTGGTTTGGATGCTGCTCACAGCATCCCATGACACAGTGACTCATACAAATGCTGCACGTACTCGGAGACATGGAAAAATATAGATCTGACAGTAAGTCTGTAAGGCCTTGGATGCTGGAATAGGTGCAAATCAGATTCACTGTTGTTTCTCACTGCACAACAATGAAATCTGATGTTTTTACAGCTACAGAAAACCCAGTCTGAAAACTCTAACAGTTGTAGTAGGGGTGTTTTTTGTCCTCTATAAAGCAGGACTGACTGGTTTACTGTCAAAAGGTATCACCCCACAAGCCCTGTAACTAAAATCATGGTGACCTCCTACCTGAGAACCAAAGCAGGACAGAGTTTAGATTTCACTGAGAGGACAGTTTTTCATTGCACATCACCACCTCGTCTTCTCTACAGATATCCGCCAGAAAACTTTGCTCCATCATGCTTTGTTTTAAACTAGAAGGAAAACAACTGAGGCTTCTCTCTCAGGCTTCTTGACCAGTCAGCTAATTAGCATCAGTCAGCTTTGGAAACACCTCTTTGGCAGATCCTCACAACATTTAGTTCTAGGGAGTCATATCTGGGAATTTCCCAAAGAACTAAAAGTTTCATCAGTTCTTTTAATTTCTGCTATGATCTGAATGATCAACATCTAAGCCAAGTCAGGAACACTCTCGAGGATGGAGGAGTATCATTGTCAAAGTCTACAATCAAGGGGAATGAATGTAGATACAGATGGTTTACAACAAGGAGTAAACCACTAGTTACACTCAAGAACAAGAAAGCCAGATCAGACTTTGCCAGAAAACCTCTAAAAGAGCCTGCAGAGTACTGGAAAAAAATATTTGGACAAACCAAGATTAAGTTGTACCAGAATGATGGGAAGAGAAAAGTATGGAGAAGAAGAGAAAAAGCTCATGATCTGAAGCACATGATCTGTCAAACATGGTGGAGGTAATGTTATGGCATGGACATGTATGGCTGCCAGTGGAACCAGGTCACTTGTGTTTCTTGATGATGTGACTGCTGATAGAAGCAGCAGGATGAACTCTGAAGTGTACAGGGCTATGCTCTCTGCTCAGATTCAGCCAAATGCTGCAGAACCGATCAGACAGAGCTTCACCGTGCAAATGGACCATGATCCAAAGCATACTGCAAAAGCCACCCAAGAGTTTCTCAAGGCAAAGAAATGGGATATTCTTCAAAGTCAGTCACCTGATCTCAACCCAACAGAGCTTTTCAGTTACTGAAGACAAAACAGAAGGACAACAAGCAGCAGCTGAAGGTGGCTGCAGTAAAGGCCTGGCAGAGCAACTCAAGGGAGGAAACAACATCGGGGATGTCCATGGGTTCTAGACTTCAGGCAGTCATTGACTGCAAAGGATTTTCATCCAAGTATTTAAGACAATCCTTATATTTGAATCCTTATATTTGAAATTCTGTTAGTTTGTCCAATTAATTTTAAGCCTCTGGAAATGGGGGACTGTGTGTAAAAATGGCTGTAATTCCTGAACAGTTAATCCAGTACTTTTGTTAAACTCCTTGAATTAAAGCTGCACTTTAATCACATCCTGATTGTTTGATTTAAAATCCACCGCGGTGGCGTACAGAAGCAAGACTATAAAAATTGTGTCACTGTCCTAATATTTATGGACCTGATTGTATGTGCAGAGTATGTTTTTTTTTTTTTTTTTAACTGTGGTTGTAAAAAAAACAAATGCTGCTAACTTGGCTGATCTGGCCTGACACTTTATCTTGCAACTAGATTGAAATTGTGTTTGTGAAAATGAAATGAAGACAGTTACTACAGTCGAATGCAATCAGTCTAACAAAGGCTATTAGACCAATCAGCCAAAAAGAAAAGGTGTTATATTTTAATTGAAGCCTTTACACCCTGAAAGTCCCAAGACTAGAAAGTATTAACCCCCCAACAAGGACTTTTTGAGAGTGATTCCTCCTATGTTACTGGAACCTCACTTAGTCTCTGTCTGGTGGAAATGGAATTTAAATTTCTTTAAAAAACCCATTTAATGTCACTGCAATTATTCTTGTAAAACAACATTAAATACATTTATTAAATAATTATTTCTATTTTGCCTAGCACCTGGAATAGATCCACAGTTTTTGATAAAATACTGAACAACATACTGAACTTGAAGGCATTGTGGAGGTTTTGGCAGCTGGTACAGCAGTGCTGTGGAGCAATGTTTTATACAGGTGGGTCCCTATTTTGTTTTGTATTGTGGTATTGCTACAGCTTCACAGAAGATGTAAATGCATTTTGCTAAGATGTAAGCATAAAATTTAATTTGGACTTTTAAATTGTGTATCATATGACTAGAACCACAACATTTTAACAATGGATAAAATGACTGACAGGCCACACACAGAATCATCATCCAGCTATACCCTTACACACTATACACTCAGCTCTACAGAGCATTTTGCCATCTGTTGACTGATTCTTTCAGCTGCAGTTGTTTTTGGTGAAATAAAACCTTTAACACGCTGCCTGGCAGCACCACATGGTTGGAATGGTAAGTAAGAAAATGGAAACTTTTAGCATCTAAAGGAGACCAAAAAACAGTTTTCAGCATCCTTTCATGACATTTTAATGCTTGCAGTATTGCTTTAATAGAGTTAACACGTGTGAAGGATGATGAATGAGCACTACACAAGCCTTTCACCCTTTAAACCTGTGATCCCGTTTTGTTATCACAAGGTTGAGCTCTGTCAGACTAACCTGCGACTGCCAGCGTGAGCAGTCCAGCAGGGCAGCGATTAGACTGGCACTGGGCCAACATGCAGGTCACCCGGTCCTTTTCCCATATCACCTGTTTACCACCCTTAACTTCCTCAATGACAAAGCCTTTACACATGTGACATCAGCCGCTGCCAATCAGGGGTTTTACATGTTCGTGATAAACCGCAGGTCAGTTAAACTGGACGTGTTGTAAAACTGCCAGCAGCTACAGTTAATGTTCATTGTTTCTTTTTTATTCGCTCTTGTTAACTTACTTTATATTTGGTGGTTTTTATTCTGTATTTCCATTCTTGTTTTAATTTTGACTTTCCAATGCAAATCCCCGTGTAACTCTGTTGTTTTTAAAAGCCAATTTTATACCCAACTCCCCTCTGGCAGAGTCTCATATCTCTGAGCTTTTGCCTTATTTGCTTAAGGCAGAAGGGGAACTCATGTTTTTAGGCTGGAAACTCCTAGAGTTTACTATTAATGCAACCAACTCAGATCTGGGAGGGTACAAATTTTAATCACCCTTCCGAACTCTGACTCCTCACAGTCACCTCTGCAGAGGTAATTAAATATAACAGCCATAACACCATATCTGCTCTTGTATGAACTCTGTCTCCAGGCACAGGGCAAGCCTCATATTTACACTCAGCTCAGATAAGATACTGACTGATGCAGTACTTTTCCAACAGCTCCTACATGCACATGAAGAAAATCAGCTCAGACATATTTATCCTGCTGCAATGCAAGTCCTTCTGCACAAAAAAAAAAACTAGAAGGTGGAGCATGTCTCTAAAGAAAGGAGTGCTACTTCTTCTTGGTCGAGGTGTCCAACTCCAAAGTAGCAAACCGTCTGCCATGGTTTACTGGGTTTGAGCCACTCCTCTCTGTCTCCTTACATACGACCTTCTGTTAAGCCAAAATAACACATAACTACCATTATAAGATCATCTGAATGATTGTATGCAGTTAGATGTGCACCACATTGAAATTTAGTCACTGAAATACTGTTTTCGTTAAGAAATTTCCACTTTTAAACCAACTGTAGCTGAGAGCCCTAAATGCCTTTTGAGCTACAAATCACCAAGTGGGAAAACACGTCTCCAAAGTTGTCAGAGAGGAGTAGAAATATGGTTACAGCCCTTAAAAATGGGCCCATTTTATGAATTCTTATGAATGAATTTCTTCTGCTTCATTATATTCATAAGTAGAAAATGAGAATACTTGAGTTAGCCCGAGAAGCCTGGGTATTTTATTATGTAAGGTTTTGCATTTTAAAGGAGAGGGTATTCATCATTGAGTTCACGAGCGTGTCACTAAAAATGAATGAGAAATTTTTAATCTCCTGCCGTGTAAATCCTCTCAGAGCTGCATGCAGAGTTTCTGCAGGACACAGGAGGCACTTTCAGGGCCATAGAAACTGTAACAAAGACTCAGCTGATGGCTTGGTGACGTCAGCTGCGAGGAAGAACAAAGCCTCGCCTCCAACCGCTGAGAAATCACCACTGATAACACACTGACCACAAGGCAGACTGAGTTACAAAGACTCACAGTACAGCACACACGCTCATGCAAAGGCTGCCCTCGTCTGCAGGGGTGGACTCTTCCGGTGAGCATTTTTATATTTTGGGACAGGAGATGGGCCAGAAGATGCACAACTGCTGATTATCTGGAGAGACAACAACAAATTCAGGCAGAGTTTGAGTTTAAATATGTAACACTGCATCTCTTCTAGGTTATTAGTGTGTAGAACAAAATCCCTGTTTTCCCAGGCCTATAATGGGCCCAGTGTGCCTACTGATGAGCGCCCATTTTCTCTGGTGGATCCTTGCCAACAGTTCTGACATTAAATGAAGACGAGCAGAGCTGTAGGCAAACACTGATTAACGCTCCATTTGTTGCCGCATTTTGAGTGCGACCCCAAAGCTCGGCGTTCAGAATGGCTGGCTGGTGTCCAAACTGTGCTGCGGGAATGTTGGTGGAGGGTCGCAAAAAGACGAGAGGTGTTGGGTTTTAATGAGCGTGGTTCCCAGGGAAAGAATAGCTGTCCCCCCAAAGCTCAGCGGGAGGTTGAAGCTATCCTCTAAATCCCATTTTATTTACATAATCTACAGATTCTGTATCATTGGAACTGTTATTAACGACTATCTAGAAGTCATGTGACTCCTCAGAAGACGTCTGGTTCCAGCTTCTCAGATGTGAGATTAGCTGTTTCATAGAAAAGCAGCTCAGAGAAAAGACTGTATGTATGTATATACAGCTCTGGAAAAAATTAAGAGACCACTCCAAAATTATCAGTTTCTCTGATTTTGCTATTTATAGGTATATGTTTGAGTAAAATGAACATTTTTGTTTTATTCTATAAACTACTGACAACATAACTCCCAAATTCCAAATACAAATATTTTCATTTAGAGCATTTATTTGTAGAAAATGAAAAATGGTCAAAATAATAAAAAAAAGGTCCAGTGTTTTCAGACCTCAAATAATGCAAACAAAACCAAGTTCATATTCATTTTTAAACAACACATTACTAATATTTTAACTTAGGAAGTGTTCAGAAATCAATATTTGGTGGAATAACCCTGATTTACA
>VUQI01055570.1:0-19785 GCA_015106735.1 Paratilapia polleni | reverse complement strand
TAAACATGTTTACAGCCTGATACAAAAACTGTTTGGTCTCTGTAGCTAATTTCCCCCTTCATAACAACTGTTTAAACTGTATTAAGGCTTAAAGTTTGCATTATTAGGGGCGTGGCCTCTTTGACTGACAGGTGGATGGTGACACAGGCGGCTGTAGCTGCTAGCTGTCTGCTAGGCTTCACCTCAGCTAACTGGAGTCCCTGAACTGGACCTCTGGACCGTGTTTGTGCTGTTGGAGCCTTTTGGAGCATTTTTAATGTGATTATCTGACCAATAATATGGCTGCTGTGCGGTTAATTGGACTAACAGACCGTCCAAGAAGTCTGAGCTCCAGGTTTGGTGCTCAGTGAAATTCTAGGATTTTATTTGGATGTTACTGAGCACTGATTAGCAGGTATCTGTGTCTGTGTGATGCTCCCATACAGTCTTGCTAGCATATATGGGAAATATGATCACTTCCAAAAACCGTCATGGTGGCAGCCAAAATGCTGAAGCTGGTTCTGTTTGTCCAGTTTTTAAGTTTCTTCAGTATCAAAGTGATTTACTGTTTGTTGTTCATTCTCTGACCTTCATTTTGTAAAATACAAATTCAAGAGAAGAAAGAGATCTCCGTCTGTCTCCAGAGAGAGATTAATTACAGTTTAGTGGCTCCTGGTGGTCAATAATCGGATCAATAAGGTGGAGGAGTCAGATATCAGATATTTGCCTTTGCAGCTCTGTCAGTCTGTTTAAAACACTGTGATGGATCATCTCACCTCCATAAACTGACACCATCATCAATTAAAAAGAAACTAAAGAGGACATTATAATGTGCACAAGTCAGACCGTGCTACAGTTTAAAGATGTTAAACAAAAAACAAACTTACATGTTCAATCTGTCGATTTCCTCCCCAGGGGCACAAATTTATCAGCTCACTGGCCTCCTGAAAGAAACCAAAGATCTGTTTTTAGAAAAAGAAGCAGAAACAACAGAAGGAAGAGCGAAATTAGCCTGAGTGCTCTGAGGACGGAAAACAAACAGCCTCCTCCTTCAGATTCACGTGTTTGCAGCACACAGGTGAGCTGAGGCCTGATTCAGTGCAGGTGAAGGGCTAAAAATAGAAATGCAGCCAGTTCGCGTGTCACCCATTGGGGGCTAAATTCTCTGAATATCTGAATGGACCTCTGAACGCAGATGGAGCTGTGTCTCCTGTTTTCTCTGTTTCACGCTGAGGCTCTGCATCTATTTTCAGACTCAAGTTTCATTGTTGCTAAGCGATGATGTAGGCAGGTGATGAACCTGCAAATTAAATCCTCAAAAATGACTGAAAACATGAAACAGTGCAAACAGACGCTCTGCTGTCCTACAGTGATTACAGACAGTGAACTCAGCACAGGGACTTTGTGTTAATATTAAATGAATCCTGCGGGCTGAGTGGGAGTTTGTTTTGCTCTGCGGGTTAGTCGATTCTCTGAGTCTGCTGGGACACACAGGAGATAACTCAGAGGAATGCTGGGAGATATCTGACGGTTGCTAGGTTACCACACATGGCCGTCCAATCAGCTGGCAGAAATGTGGGAGAGAGAAACAAAGAGAGATGCTGTGTTGACACAGACCTCCCACCATCGGACCACCCCGACACAGCAGGGGTCACAACCTCAGGTAAACCCCACCCGGCTGCACCGCTTGGGAACATAAATCAAACTACCACTGCCAAGTTCCTCCAGAGGGTTGGGCTGTCCCAAAAAAACCCCACCTCCTGTGTCTGTTATCACTTTGCCCTGGTCTGGACGGAAAACATGATGAGGCGAAGGAAAGATGTGAAGGAGAAATGATGAGGACTGAGACTACACTCCTCAATTACCCAGCAGCACTCAAACTGAGGGTTGGCAAACCTTACAGTCACTTACATCATTTTAATAAAGAACATTATCTTCATTCAGAGAGCACGTCTGTAAATGTGTTACGATGAGGCAACACCTTCAAAACAAGCAGATTTTATTAAAATATAACAGTGATCATAGTGCGCCTGTGGGAAAGATCAGAACATATTTGCATATGAGCACTTTATGGGCTACGATGATCTTTGATGGGAACACAGCCTCAGTTAGAGAGGCAAACTCTGGGTTGACCCACCGATAACCACCTGCCTGTGACCTCTGAGCCCGACTGCTGGTGTTAGGGTGAGTGAACCTGGTTTGTAGTTCAGGTCCTGGACTTTCAGCAGTAACTCAGAGATGACTGCATTCATGTGCTCATCGGATGGTCCATTATCCCCGGCTGGAAAGTCATGCCACTGTTCATGTGCTCAAAATGTGAAAACGACGAAGATTTTGTGTTTGTATTTTATCGTTCAGAACAAAACGTTGAGGCTGTTTCCAGAATATAATGCCGTCAGCTGACTGTTGTCAGGATTACTGCTAATAAAAATGTTTCTTACTAATCTAGATCACAATCCATCCTTCCATTTTCTTCACCTCTTATCCAGTTCAGGGTTGTTCAGGCCAGTTTAGAAACACCAGTTAACCTGACATGCATGTGTTTGGACTGTGGGAGGAAGCTGGAGAACATGCTACAACAAACTGGAAATTAAATATAAGAAAAAAACCCATTTGCAGTACATGAATATGAAACATGACTCATGTACTGCAGCTGAATATTCATGACCATCCACCAGGTTTCAGTGCACGCCGTCAGCAGCACCAAAATGTTCTCACCTTTGTTTTTCCTGCTTGAGCTCAGCTGAATATTCTGACACCACATGAATGCACAATTAGTTTCTTTTAGTGACAAATGCTACGCTGCTTTTAGCTGCAGGTTGTTACTTTAATTTTCATGGGTTTCCTCAAAGCAGGAAGAGCACCCAGATGTAATCTGTAGAATCATTTACTGTTTACTTTGTATGAAAGGGAGAACCGGGGAAACCACACGACGTCACAGGCTGTACCCAAATTCTGAGGCGGTCCGCCCACCAGGACCATTTTTATACTTCAGACAAATTATCTGTTCAAGGCCTTATCTTTTCTGACATTCACGTGGCTGCAGACAGCGATAAACTGAATACAGACAGATGCCAGAAAAAGACTTCGAGGCCGCCGATGAGAATCCACTCATCGTGTTACAGAACAGTGTCCACCGGCTTCACCACGAGGGGCCTTTGGATCGCAGGGAGTGTAGGAGGACGGACAGAAAGTGTGAGTCTCTCCCCCGGACTGAAAACACAAACTGTGGCAGTCACTTTTCTGAGCGAGAAAACAACAAGAAAACACAACAGGATGGAAACAAAGGAAGGAAAAGCAGCATCTGAGTGGAGCAGATTTTTGAGCATTCGTTTTAGTCTGGATTGGGAGTTAAACTGCCAACCAGCATGTGCTTTATAGCTTAAGTCACCACTTGTTACTCCACACTCAGCAAGAGGTGAAAGGTATTTAATGTGGAACAACTGTGATGTGAAATGGAAAACATAAAGCTTAAAATGAAGCAACACAACAGGCAAAATGTCCCCAAACGTGACGTGCAATGATTTAAAAGTCAGATTTCCTGCTGGTTATTGATACTGAAACAATCACCAGCCATTAATCCAAAGGCCATCACAGCAGAAAGGCAACAAAAGACAACAGCATCCGTAAAAAAATCTTTTTTCTAACTGAGAACTTTTTAAAGTCCATGAATGCATCACCAAAGAACACAAACGGCTCATGTAGCTAACGTAAAAGGATGTGCTCGACATGAGTGGCAGGTTTGGATGTGAATGAGAGGTCTGCATGTTCTCAGGAGCCGAACTTGTTTGTAATAAACCAGTGACCGGCACTAAAGACCCCCTCAGAGATATTAACCAGATAATTTACAACGCTTCATCCAAACACAAAGAGGCAGAGAGACGGGGAGGAAGAGACGCCCACCGAGGAAGTCAGCCAGTCTGTAACTTTACTTCTGCGCCTTTTGTTCCACATTTTAGTGCAAAATGAAACCAAAAATGCTTCAAAGAGAAAATGTGAATGAATGCATGTTTCCATCCACGTCTGTGGTTTGAATGTGGAGGTAAACAGCTCGTCATTAAACCTCTGCAGAGCATGAGACGACGTCAGCAAACATGAAACAGCTTTATGTACTTTGTTCAGACACAAAATTCAGTCTGTTTCTGCCTGTTTTTTATCCACAAAACAACTTTTACTCCAAGACCTTTGATTATCTCCACTATTTCCACGCAGGTTTTTATGCACGGAATAAAAATGTTAAAAAAAAAGAAAAACATGGATAGAAACACATGTTTGTAACTTAAAAAAATCTGGATGTACATAAAAGTTCACAAAGTGTCTCCAGCTCACTGTTAGATTTTGGGTTAAAACCATAAACTCAGAGCGAGCCGTGTTGCTGGTTTGCACTGGGGCCAGTTTGCAGCCCAGAGCTGCAGAGCTCCGGGGATGTTAGTGACTGTCCACGGATGGCTAAAACCATAAATATGTGGACACTGAAGGCCTCTGCTTTAATTTGATTTAATCTGAGCAGGTTTACATTGACATAAAATAACTGATGCCTGACTTCTTTCTGTGTGTCCAATTGCTTTTGAAACCCTGAACTTTGGGCATTAACACACATTTCAGTGTGTTTTCCTCTCAGGAAGTCAAAGTCACAGTTTTGTATTTTTGTTGTTGATGTCATAGACAAAGAATATCCTTATATGGCCATCTCAGGCACACAGCTCTGGCTTTGTGCACCCACCTACTGTTCAAACCTCCTGTTTGAGAGTGGTAGCCTATCAGAAGAAAGTTGGCTTAAAGGGGGAGGAGCTAAAACAGCTTGTTTCAGACAGAAGATAAACTGCAGGGCTGCAACAAGGGCCAGTCCAAGATAAATAAGGATTATTCTGCAAAGCAACTCTAACAGAATAAAAGAATAAAGATGTAGAACTGGGGAGAAGCATAAGATGCCCCTTTAAAATCTATTTACATACATACTACAAACATTCAGAGATGAGAATTCAATTCAAAGGAGCTGCTTGTTGTTGAAAGGAAAAGACAAAGACAGCAGAAACAACACAAAATATGTTAATTAGTGAAATTTCCAAATTTCAATCATGAAAAAACCTGTCATCTAACAAAAAACCCACAAAACCATCAAAAGACTCCAGTTTCAAACCGTCTTTCTCATATATACAACAAATTCAGGAAGAAAATCTGATTTTTTTCAAGATAAAAACCTCTAAAAGATGAAAAAAATGTAACTGAAAACTGAAAACCAAGCCAATTCAGCCCACCACCTGGGAGCATTTACTGCTGGACACACAAAACAATATGACTATTAAATCATCTGTGGAAGGCTATTCAACAGCCAACTTTAAAATCTTAGAAATCAAGAGTCAGTAAATGCACCACCAAGAAAATAAGTGTTCTTTCTTGCAGCGATTTCCCTTAAAAATGAACAAATATCTTTATTTAGCCCTCTACAGATGTGCCACACAGTGATGATCTGTAAATCAGTTTAAATAAAGGAAGAATGAGCTTGTAAATACACACGTGCAGCTAACATATCAATCATCATCTGTAGTTTCAAAGCTACATTAATGACCGTCCTCAGGGTGCCTCATGAAGCCGTGCAGACGATCCTGCCGGTTTCCTCCTGCTGCTTTCTGTCTCATCACAGCTTTCGTCGAGTCGCGATGCAGTAAGATGTGAAACGTGTTGATGCTTGAAGCTGTAAGTGGGTCACAGAGTGAAAACTGCTGAGTCACAGCTTCACAGCTCTGACGGACTGAGTCCTCAAACATCCACTGAGCTCCAAATCAAATGAAAGAACTTCATGTCTCAGACTGAAGTCACGGCTCCGTTTAACAGCTTCAGTTCCCCATCACAAAGACCTTATTACTGATTTCTTGGGTGGGTAAAGGTTTTTCTGCTTCCGCCCATACAAATCACATCTTACAGTCTGTAAGATCTAAACTTTATATAAGCAAATGACAGCTCACTTGTTTGCATAAAGAAATGAAGAAATGTTGAAAGAAAATATAGAAATAAAGAAATTTGTGGAAATAAAATGTGGGGAAATGCACAAGAAATACAGTGATACAGAATTAAATATCTACATTTAAAATGAATACATTAATTAAGTTTGAATTTAGAGACACATGCAGTTATTCACAAGACCACTTTACTTTAAAACTTATCTATAGATTGTAAGTAAACACCAACCTCTGGGCTAAAAACTGAAACCAAAAGCTGCAGTTCCTCTAACGTCCACCAGAGGCTCCAGCAGTGAGTCAGTCCCCACAGACTCCCATGTTAAAATGTCCAACTTTACAGCAGAAATAAACATGTTTACAACCTGATGTAGCTGTAGCTGCTAGCTGTCTGCTAGGCTTCACCTCAGCTAATTGGAGTCCCTGAACTGGACCTCTGGACCGTGTTTGTGCTGTTGGAGCCTTTTGGAGCATTTTTAATGCAACTATCTGACCAATAATATGGCTGCTGTGCGGTTAATTGGACTAACAGACCGTCCGAGAAGTCTGAGCTCCAGGTTTGGTGCTCTGTGAAATTCTAGGATTTGATTGGATGTTACTGAGCACTGATTAGCAGGTATCTGTGTCTGTGTGATGCTCCCATACAGGCTGTGGATGCAGACTGATAACTTCGCACTCCACCTTCTTATCCATATATGGTCACTTCTGGCTCCAAAAAACTAATATAGCAGAAGCTAAAATGCTAACATTGGCTAAATCAAGGTGGACAAGGTTTGGCTGTTTACAGTTTTATTCTCTTTTTTAGCTTCGTAACAGCTTCTTTGACTCTCAGCAGTGCAACTCTGGTCTTTTTATTGAACTCCAGACTCCAGAAGTAACAAAAGCAAAGGATCTGACCTCGCTCGTACCCTTGTTCCACCATCATGGGCCTGCTGACCAATCTAGAACCATTTCCACCATGAGACAGTGGTACTGACAATAGAAAGACCGGCACCAGCTCTGCACTAGTAAACTTTTGGGCTTCATGTAGCGATCAGTGATTTCAGTGTCTTTGGGAGGGGTTACCACAAGACGTTCACCAATGATTGGCAGCTACAGCCCACAGATACCCCAGCCTCTGACACTAATGCTACATAAATTCTCAAACCTGTTGACATGTGGGCTGGTTCTCAGAAAGCACAAAGACAGAAAAGGTACCACACTGGTGCCGGCACTAATGAAGCAATTAAACACACCTGAGGAGGCACAAACACCTGTGAGCCCAGATATGAGGTGAAGCTTCACACACACACCTGTGTTCGTATCTTTGCAAAGCAGCTGACGTAGCATCACTTCTTCTTCTCATCATATTTCTGACACCTGGACCATGACGCTCCATCAGCACACACCTTCCCTCTGTTGACTTATCCGACACTTTCACACAGTCACAAACAGTTTTAGTGCCTGTGGTTCTGATCCAGCCGCTTTACAACGAGGCCACGTTTCTCTCAGCAGGGATTTTTTATTTTCCAAGAGCCTTTTTTACATTGATTGGAACCTTCAGCCAGCTTCTTCTGACAGCTGAGACCCGTTCACATCCCCGGTCCAGCTGAAGCCAAAAAACAGAAGAAGAAACCCAGCAAACACGACTGAAACAGCAACGTTATCCACCAGTTAAAACTGGTCACAGTGTGACAGCAAAAACTGAACCACAGACAGACAGATGTTGCATTTGCTTCCAAGTACAGCAGAGCTCCAGCCAGACCGGCTCCAACAAGAGATTGCATCAGATTATCAAAAGGTCTTTGGCATTGTTTTTTTAATACGATGTCTGATTGTCAAATTATTTAGTCACTGAATGTCTGTGCAGGTTCTCAGTCATCCGGGTCAGGGTAGAAAAGAAGGCAACTGGACTTCTTCAGGTTTCTTGGATGAGAGGTGAAACATCTCCACGAACCTAAAGAAGTCCAGTTGCCTTCTTTTCAAACTCTCCAGACGGGTCACTGAACAGCTGTGAACACAGACACACAACAGCCAATCCACGCAAACAGACTAGTATCACCAGAACCTGTTTTTTCAAACATAAACCACACTATTAAGCCATTTATGTTCATCTACGTGTAAATTTTGTTTCATTTGTTAAATGGTGAACTTAACAGGTCGGATCATCACTGCTGATGCCCCTCTGCCTCCTGAGGTCAGCATTATAAAGCTGTGGTGTTGGTATGATAAGAAGTAGACCTTGACTTTTCTTGGCTTTCTTACTCTTCTCTCAATCAAGAATGTTTTGTTCATTTAAGTTTTAATTGATAAAAATACAACAAAATCAATTCTTGAACACAAACCTTCTCCTGCTAGAACGTCCAACAAAAACGTCCAGGCGACGTTTGAGAAGTACGTCGAGCTGACCGCTCTGATGTCGGCACAACTTGTTCGACCAGGACTAGATGCTGAGGTTATTCTCTGAGCGTTTCCTGGGAAGTGATCCGTGTCCCCCCCGCTAAACTCCTCAACGTTAACCAGTCTTTGATTCATCACACAGTAGAAAATCCCACCAAACAGCTGCTCGAATGGACCGAGGTTCCCTTTGACAGAAGGTTTTAAAGGATTTTTGTAGGTGTAATGAGTGCCTTCAAAGTGCTGATACAGGTTTTTGTGCACTTGTATATTATAATAATAATGTATGGTTGTCACAAAATCCCACGGCCCACCACTTCAGAATATAAAGAATATCTTCACATAAATGCGTTTATTTGTTTAACAGCTGAAGTGTGTATTCAGCATTAAAAAGAGGTCTGTGAAGTCCAACAGCTCATGTAAACCCCGTTTACTTTTAGAGCCTGAGACGTCTTCACTGAGAGCACACGCGCTGAGGAGGCTGCTGATTGGCCGAGAATCTGAAAGTGATGTTTAGTTTCACAAGAAATCACAAGAGCAACAGTTACAGCAGCCTGTGTGTGTGTGTGTGTGTGTGTGTGTGCTGGCAGGCTCTTATCTCAGCTCACAGAGACGTGACCACACCCAGCCCGCCTGTCATCGTTTACGTAACGGCTGCTGTCATTGGCCGACACAGACGACATCACGGTGTGTGTGCGGAGCGTCTTGAAGGTGTTTGTTCTGATTGACAGGAAGTTCAAACGTTTAGTCGTTTCCAGCTGAAGAAGGAGGAGGAGGACACCAAGATCAGCTGAAGGAGCTCACTCAGTGAGGGGAGGCAGAGGAACGGAGCTGCTTTTATTCAAACTTCACATTAAAAGTTTGATAAATGAACAGTTTTGGATTCTTTTTTCTATCCGAGGACTTCTGCTGAATGTGAAAGCAATAAATTAATAAAACCAGGTCATAAAAATAGATTTTACACCACTTTTCTATTTCTACTCGGCCACATTTTGATTTTTACACCATTCAGTCTGTTAATGGATCCTCGTGATGTTTCTGAGCTGCAGGATGAGGCCGAGATTTGATGCTGCAGCTGAGCCGAACACACTCAGAGTCAGGCTTCTTTGTTACTTTCTTCCTTCTTCTTCCCTTTTCTATTCCCTTCTTCATTTCATGCTTCCTTTCCCTGTCTTACCACCTCTTTTCTCTTGCTCTGATCATCTTTCCTATCTCCCTCCTATCATCCCTTCTCCCTTTTCTTGGCATCTCAGCTGTTTGTGTCCTTTCCAGTCTCCTTATTTCCTTTCTTTTTCCCCACTTTACTAACACTCTTTCACACTTCCTTTTTCTTTCTTATTTGCTTATTTCCTCAAATTTCTTCTTTTCTTTCCAGCCCTCTCATCTCCTTCCTCGTTTCCTACTCTCCATCCTTTTTCTGGTCTGTTTTTCCTTCTTTCCTTCACCAATTCCCTACCTCCTCCTTCCTTTCTGATTCCTTTTATTTTTCTCCCTTCCTTAACTGTTTCCTAATTTTGTTCTTTCTTTCCTTCTCTGCCACCCTTTTCTTCTCCGTTTGATTTTTTAAATTCCTCTTTTCTTTTTCTATATCTCTCATTCTTTCATCGCCACCTCATTTTCTCTCCCCTCCCTTTCCTTGCCATCCTCTCTCACCTACTTGCTTGTATCCTATATAAGATGCTAATTTTGCTCCTTTTCTCCTTGTTTTCTTCTTCTTTGATTCTTTAACTGTTTAACAGTCTGTTTAACAGACTTATGTTTTTCCTTTCCTTTTCTCCTACCTCCTGCCTTCCTTCGCTACTTCTTTTGCTTTGCCCTGCTCATCTCCCTTCCTTTCCTGAGCTCCCTGTTTCCATCCCTCCTGTCCTATTTTCCTTTCCTTTAACATATTCTTGTTCCTTAACTCTTTGTTTTGTCCCTTCTCTCCTTCCTTCTTTCCTCCTCCTGTTATAGAGGAGCCATGTTTTATTTTTCAGGGGTTTTATTATGTGTGAGGTTTGACTTACAGCTGGTGTGGGTATAAAAACAGGCACATTATAAAGGATACTGGCGTCAGACGGGTGCTGGTCTGATATCAGAGGAGAGGAGAAGGTGTTGTTCTGAATAAAGCTCGTCGGGCTGCCGGATATCAGCGAACACTTAAAATTCCTGCAGTGACAGAGCTGACGGCGAGTGGACGGCAGCCTAAACGCCTGCAGCCAAAACAACAGAGCACAGCAGTTAAACCAGCACCGCTGGCTCTGCCCGTGGCCTCATTCTCGCAGCATCAACAGCCCCCCTCCTCTGCCCCCTGCTGCAGGCGGAGATAAGAGCCGAGGCCCCCGTCTGCTGCAGTAACAGCCAGGATTCAACCCGCCGCGGTTATTTAAGGAACAGGTTGCACGTTTACAACCTGGGGATTAAACTGACGCTGGAGCCCAAACCATCACAAGTCCTGAACTCATTTCAGACGTAAACAAACCGGCTGAATTCACCAGCTCTGTCTCTCTGTTTCAGCCCCTCAGAGTCTGACAGCTGGATGCTACTGTGTGCACAAAGTGAACTTTGCAGAAACACAGACAGTGACAGCAGCAACATATCTCACTGCTTCATTTGGCTAAACCCAAAGAAACAAGAGTTTGCCGACTGTCATATGATGCTGATGTTCAGACTCTAATACAGAGGTCTGCACTACGAAGCAGGATTTGTTCTCATAAAGGTAAGCTCAGGGTTAAGCTGCAGACCTAACAAGGCTACGTTCAAGTTATCGAGCGGATAATCACCTTCATGTGACCTCTGAGCCTGACTGATGGTGTTAGGATAAGTGAAGCCAGATTACAGAAAGATATCCTGGATAAGTTGAACTTGCTTCATGGTACAGGCCTCAGGACGCAGAAGCAGGCAAAATAAAGCACAAAAAGTGAGTCTTTATTATCTAAAAAAAACAAAAAACCAAAATCGAGATATTAAAAATCTGACGGACTAAAAAACTAAACGAGAACACCAAAACAGGCACGAGAAACGAGAGCTGAACAATCGATGTGAGAACTGGAAGGACAGGACTACCTATGCACACTCGGAGGCGATTGGAAATGAGACCCAGGTGGGACATTTACAGGCAGGTGAAACTGATGAGGGGGGGGGCTGACAATCACAAAGGAGGGGAAGGAACAAAAGCAGGAAGTAGAACCACAACAACACACAAGTCTTCCTTACAGGAAGTAACAAAAAAAAGTAAATTCGATCAAAACGTTCTCCAAGCAGGGCCACGAAACTCAGAAGCCTCAGCTGATTAAAATTCAAGTTTAAGTTCATCTTATAAACCTCTGCACCGTTTTCAGAGCAGCTGCTGCTGTTTTCACGTTTCTGAAGTCCCGTTGTGTCGCCTCGCACTGGTGCCTCTGCGATGGCATCGTGAATATAAGACACGCTGAAGACACAAGTGTGCGTTTGTGTCTTATTGCTCACATTGGAATCGTGTTTTTGTTTAAAGGTTTAGATTTTATAATCACATTGAGATTTGATGTCGTTTGATGCTAAACTTTCACTTCGGGTGTTTGGTGGAACTGGTGCACAAAACATCAGAAGTTTCCAAACCAGTTTTAGACCTCGTTCACACTCAGTTGGCTGATTTTTACCTTTATTCTCTGCTTCAAACCTCCACCCTAAAAAGCACTGTGCCAACCTAACTCTTTGACCCCTATGTTATTTTTTTTTTAAATTTCCACTTGAAAATACATCCTGAATGAATTCAGCTTCAGCTCCCAAACTCTGAGGCCAAACTGAACAACCTGAGCTCCACGGAACAGAGGCACCAAGAAGAATTTGAAAATACAGTAACGCTCTGCGTCTCCATCAGCAGACCTCAGAGTAAGATCTGAACAACTCAGACAAAAACCAACGTTTCTCCTTCTGCCTACTCAAACCTGTCGATTAGAGAGTGAACAACAGCCTTAAACTCTCAACTGCAACTCGATCAGATCTGATAAAACAAAGACTGAGCACGGTTAATGATGCATTTATTTTAATCAGAACTCGAGATGTGACGAAGCTTCAGCTCGGAGCCCCGCTCCTGCTTCCTATACGTGCTGCAGCAGAGTCCCACCGGATCAAAGTTTCTATTGTATAACATGAGTGAAGATGACTCATGTGTCCAGAAATAGAGAAGAAGAGCACCCACGCAGCACAGTGAGGCGTTCAGGGACTCTACGAGTACGGGACGCCACTAAGGACACAGTGTAAAACTCCTGATTTGAAAGATTTACAGACGCAGATGTTTTTTCCAACAATGGGCCCAAAAATCATCAGACAGCAGGAGAATGTGGCTTCTGCATGCTGTGAATCTAACATACACAGGAGGGTGAGTCATAGCAGAGCCGTGAAAGCCGCCACATGTGATCGACAGACTGAAACAGCTGGAAAAGGTGCTCATTTTCAAACTCACTCACATACAGTAGCTCACATTTATATACGGCTGCTCAAAGTGAAGTCAGGTTATATTTTGTTGGTGTTCAGGATGATTTTTTTTAAAGGATCATTCTGATGATATTCTATATTTTATATCTGATACAGATTTCACAGAACTCAAATCAGTTCGAATTTTTGCTGCTTTTCCTTAATTTAGCTCAAAATTCAGTATTATGCAGTATCTGAAGCTGTGCAAACAGTGACAGATTTGATCCTAATCCCTGATCAGAAATGTGACCTTTGAGTCAGAGATCCTTTTTATGTTTCCCTGATTTTTACACAGTAATCATTACCTAATCGTTCATCCCTGCTGGTTCTTTAGTAACTCATCATTATCTAGCAAAACAACCTTGATGTACATGTATTCAGGAGCTTCTCATTAATGATTAATTTACAGTTTTTTCCTGATTCTTTCTTCAGTAGCTTCTGTCCAAAAAGAAAAATAAACCAGCTGCTAAGAGAAGCGAAATGACTGCAAACAACACGGCTGCTGAGTCGTAAATTCCTTCGAGTTGTGAGGGAATAAAAGTCGGGAACTCTGGGATAAATCATCATAGCTGGGATACAGATAATACTGTGTGTGTATTAGAAGGTTAAAGAACCAAAAAGATGTAAAGGGAAACAAGAATTTGCATCTTCGGTAGCCTGTCAGCTATAAATCCAGATGTTTGCTCCTGGAACGACAGCTTTGATAATTACCCCCTCAATAAATGCACATGGGCAGCAGGTATAAGCACTCATAATTAGCAGGTGAACACACCTGAACACAGCTGCTGTTAGTTTTTTAAAAACTAAAGTTAATAAGTGTCCAAATCAAGTCCAGAAACTCCTCTTAAACGTTCTCTTGGTGAAACTGAACGTTGTATAAATAAGGAAAGAAGTAAAATAAACTGTGTTTAAGGGCCAGAAGTGAAAGTTTGAGTATCAGTAACAGCCCATCAGGGCAAAAATGACCAAAAAGCTGAGACACATTTAAACAAACACTAATCCTTCTTTGTAACCAACTTAATGTTCAGTGGCTGTCCTGACACTAAATGAAGCTCTTTGAGCGTTAAATCTGCAGGTAACCTGTGCATGAACCTGAACTGTAGCTGCAGAAGCACCACAGCATTGTTCACATGGACACGATTAAATAAAGTTAGAAGACACTGATGGAGGGGAAGAGACTAAATGACCCGTCTGCAGCTCTCAGTTCAAGTCAGACTCTGACAGGACAGTGAACGGGTTTAAATGATGGAGGAATCCTGTCACTGTTTACATTTTACTCTCAGTTTTTACAGCAGAACGTCACAGGAAGCAGCTGCACCATTCAGAGATTCATTTAAACTAAGATTCATTTAAATTAACCACCGAGTAGTAGTGAAACTGAAAGAAGTGCAGTGCAAAGTGGCCCCAAAGCCTTACTGCTGAAACCAACACATTTCAAAGGGTGCAGCTTTTACTTTGCAGGCGAACGGTCTCCGTTTCCAGTTTGTGTTGCACTTTTTAAGAGTTTCACTACCACTCGGTGGTTAGTTGGTGAGTGTTTGCAGACAAGTCAGCATCTTCCATGCAAATTACAGGCACCCGCTACAATCTGCTATCTACCAAAGCAATCACAAGGAGGTTTTTGGTGCAACACCATCTTTGGTTTCACCTGGCGACAGCCAGAAACCTCCAGTGACCACTCACCAACCAGAATACTCATTTTTCCCTAGCAACCACTGGTTGCCAGGGAGTCACCGACAGGTCTCTAGACCTGTGTGACTCCAGCCTTACAACATGAAGTCAGAAGCACACACTCATGCTAAAATAATAAAAATGAGTAGAGAGAATTTAGACTTTTAGGAAGTGCATACTTAATCTGCAAACTAGTTCAAGTTACAGGATATCCTGTTCATTAAGTCAAACAGGAATAACATCAAGGCCTGAGAGGCACAAAAAGGCCCGGAGACCCGAACCTTCAAACAGCCCTTTGAACTCATAAATGTCCTAAATACCAAGGTCTAAAATTTACACACACACACACACACACACACAGAGCAGTTTTTTCTAGCGCCCACAGGACTGCAGTCCTATTATTCGCAGCTCCAGCAGCTTCAGTGGGACACAGAGGCACAGAGAGAGCTGATGCAGTTTACAGCACACGCTCTGTTTGTGGAGGATCTGACACCTCGGGGTGCGGCGACCTCTGACCTTTAACCTCACCGCTGCCAACATCACACAGATAGAAAACTTCTGCACACACACACACACACACACACACACACACACACACGCTAAAAAAATCAGCTCAGACTTTAAACAAGTCACATCAGATCCATCCATCTGTTTTTCTGTTGTTTCCATGACGACGCCTCTCTCCCACATCTCTGCTGAGGTCACCTGATCAAATAATCAACGGTCATCGTTCTCCACACGAACAGAAATATTTTCAGCTTTACACCTGAACTGCCTTAAAGGGACAGTCCACCTGCTGATCTCTGGACTGATTCTGTGTTAGATTCTCAGGTTTGGATGCAGAGATGTCTGCCTTACTGTGGATATAATGGATCAATGGCACTGGCCATTGATCCATTATATAAAAAAAAAAAGAAAACAAAAAACAAAAACACATTTGAAAAAAAATCAGCAGCAACGTCTCTTTGCAGAAATCATGTTTCATTCCAAACTCCACCTGCCAAGGTGCAGGACGAAGCTCGAGTGCCACGATGCAAACATTAATGGCTGTATATAAAAGATGGACATAGCTAAGGTCAACGCATTCTGAAGCCTCAGCGCTGGCGTTTTGGTAGCTGCCATGCTGGGTTTTTCGAGCCAGAAATAGTGCTACAGATTTCTGTAAGCTGTCAAAAATTTGACATAAAGAGAAACATGAATTAAAAGACTGAAGGAGACTGAGGCAGATATAGAGTGTTTAGAGCAACTGATTATTGTTATTGTTGTAGAAATAGAGAAAGAGATCAGTCCTGTATAGAGACATGGATTTAGTTTTATTGTAGAGATGGACAGACAGAGAAATGCAGAGAGAGATTTTATAGAGACAGAGATATGCTGTGTAAAGAGAGATAAATAGAAATATAGAGAGAGACAGAAGGAGAGTGAGGCGGAGGAAGAAACTGAGATAGAGAGAAATAGATAAACAGAGGAACAGATTATTATAGAGATGGGCAGAGAGACAGAGAGAGAGACTGATTCATAGAGGAAAAAGAGATTTAAAATATGAATATAGAGATAAAAGGAGATAAAGGTAGAAACAGAAATGGAAACAGAGGGGTAGACATGGATAGATGGAGATGGAGAGATAAATGGAAGGCTGGGGATACAGAATTTGAGATAGACAGAAAATCCTTAGAGTGATAAAGAAGATATAGACAAGAAAAGAGAGAAATGTCTCTATATCTCAAGAAGATGATACTGAGAGAAAACAAGGTGAGTGAAACCTAGATCATGAAAAACAGAAATCTACAGCAACTGAGATCGGATGAGTGAAAGAAATCCAAAGGAATCAAGAAATCAAGAGACATCAAGAAACTGAGATCAACAGAAATGAAGAAATCCAAATCAAGAGAAAATCCAGATTAGAGAAATCAATAGAAATGAGACTGGAGGGAAATCAAGATGTGAGAATTTAACAAAGAAATGAATAACTCAATAGAAATCAAAGAAGAAAGAAACTGAGGGAAACCAAGAGAAATCAGGACATGGAGATCATCAGAAACCAAGAGATGAAAATCCAGTTGATATAAACCAGAGGTGGACAGAAACTGGTAGAAATGGAGGTACAGAAACATTTTTATAGGTGTGACAGCTGTCAGATGGTTCAGAGAAATGAAGACAGACATATTTCAGAGACACTACAGGACTTCAGAGTGGAGGCCAGGCCGGCAGATGTGATGCTGGATGAGGAGGAGGGGTGTTACATAAAACCCTCCTCCCCTCCTTAATCCATCCATCCATCTTCCCTCCCTCCCTCCATCCTCCTCCTCCTCCTCCTCCTCTCCTCCGAGGCGTGCTCACTTTCCAGCAGCCTCTTACATAATTTCACACCATCATCAGTATCGCATCACTTCTGATTCTCTCCTTTTAAATTAACACACGGAAACATGGGGGCGCCAGCAGCGGGAGGAGGGAGCCTCTCTGCCGGCGGCGGCGCACCGCAGCCCGGCGTGTCTCAGCGCCGGTTCCCACGGACAAGGTCGTCCACAGCCGGGGATAGAGCCGGCCAAAGTCCCGCTACAAACACTCACATTTTATCCCTGCAGCATCCCTCTACCATGTCACTGTGAATCAGACTGTATCAGACTTTCTAAAAATAAATTTTTCATGCTGTCTGCTGTTATTTTGAGCCTATAAAATAAACGCTGTTCAGGCTGAAATACTTTTATAATCCCGCATTTAACGACTTCCAGTTCGGCTTTTAACTTATCACAGGAACATTATGGAGGATTTTTCCGCACACACAGAAAAACATGAGCCAGAGGAGGACAGAAGGTGTGTCTTACCTGCGCTCAGTGTCACCGGTGTTTGTCAGAAACATCCAGCAGCTCCGTCACCAAGTGCGCTCACTGCGCTCCCTCCCACCTATACACGGCGCGCGCGCCCGTGTGCGTGTGTGTGATAGCAGCAGTGTGCCTCTCGCTCTCGCTATCTCTGCCCACTACCTTTCTATGTCTCTCTACCACTCTCACTCTGTGGACGGGTCCATTTGCAGCAGCGGGGGGGTTAAACATGACGGTGCAACATGCCTGTACAGGGGCGGTTCCAGGGTTTTTTAAACGGGGTGGCACAGACCAAGAAGCAGCCAGTGGGGGCCCAGGGGAAATCAGAAAGAAATACCAAAGCAAACCTGAAAAAGGTTGAAATTCAGCTAATGATTTAACACTGAAGCACAAGACTGTTTCTTTTTGGTTAATACATTTGTATATTTTGGTTTAAATTGTGTCTCCCCTGTTATTTGCCACGGCTCATGAGCTGGACCATGACAGTGTTTAATTCCTGATCTGCAGAACTCAAACAGGACCCTGAGTGTGGGCACTTTAAAGATGAACCCGCACAGTTTTTAAAGTGTGTTTAATTCTGCAGGCATGAATAATCTGCTGCTTCTTTTGGTGCTTTTTTATGCAGTTTGTGGCCTGTATCGTTCTGTTTAAATTTTGCTCTGTTCTGAGTTTTGTGTTTTCTTAATTTATGTATTTATTCTATAGACTTGAAACACTGGAAGCTAGCTCCTGCTATACAAAAGCTGTGTTGTGTGGTGTGGTTCATGTTAGATACTCGTACAGAGAACAATAATTAAATGAATAAATCCAAGTTTTCTTGCACATGTTTCTTGTCTGGCTGCTGTTGTTCAGACATTTAACACTTGAGAGCTTTTACAGAATACCCCTGATCTCCCTGCTCTCCGTTTTGTTTCGTGGATGGAGTTTTTTGTCGTCACGTCGCCGCCCGCAGTGTCAGCGGCTCTCAGAGCTCGGCGTCACTTTTAGATAAAACATTTCTGTTTGTGTGTGAGAGCCGCTGACCTTAATGCGAGTGAAGAGCAGCTTCATTCAGAGCAGCAGGTCAGAGAGGAAACTATTCAGCACGGACGCACCGCTCAAGGTGATTCTGCTCAGAGGGGCTCAAAGTGTGGTTCGTGACCCTGCTGGGGTTCCAGATATTTCTGTTCTAAAAGCTGGCTGCCAACCCGATCATCTGCTGGTTAAATAACTGATAAAAAGTACTGCTTGTGTTAAATTATCGTATGAAACCTATTAATAGTGAATATATATATAAAATCACATATTAAAGATTTATTTAATCATCAAAGAAATGTATGAGAGTTAAAGCAAAATTTCAAATCAGAACACAGGATTATATTTCCACTCAACAATTCATTTAGTTTTATAATAAAATTTTATTTCTTCTACAAATTTCAAGCTTTTATGTCATTACATGTCATGTAAGTATGATGAGTTATGCTTTTTATTATGTCTTTGGGTGAGACTAACTCTGGAGGTCAGAGGTCATGGCATCCAGGTGATGACCTGGATGGCAGTCTGAGCAGCCCGGCGGATGTCCTGGTCCTCCTCTGCAGGTTCACTCTTCTTCTCCAGCAGGGGGAGCTGCTCCAGGAGGAGGCGCCGGCCGCTTGGAGCTTCAGCCAGGGCGGTCAGAGCCCGAAGGACATACATGATGAGGGCCTTCCTCCTCTTCCTCATCTCCTCCTTCTCCTTGTCCTCCTCATGCTTCTCAGACAGGAGGCTGAGGAGGACAGGGAGGACGTCCAGATCCAGAGACCGCTGCTTACCTGCAGGAGGAGGAGACTCAGTCAGACTCTGGAGTGTCACATTTCTGTCTCAGCTGTTAAGTAGAAAATCAGACTGTTCACAGGAAGTCACATGATGTGTTCAGGGCTCCGGGTTAGTTTCTGCAACAGGATGTAAAAATATCTGGAAGCATCTGGTAGAAAACACTAAAAGAGAAGCAAACTACAACTCCCAGAGTGCATTTCAGCAACAAATGTTTAATCACAGATTCAGATGACGTAATGATTACACCAAACCTGATCCTTCACTCACCAAACCTGCAGTTCCTCTAACGTCCACCAGAGGCTCCAGCAGTGAGTCAGTCCCCATAGACTCCCATGTTAAAATGTCCAACTTTACAGCAGAAATAAACATGTTTACAGCCTGATACAGAAACTCTTTGGTCTCTGTAGCTAATTTCCTCCTTCATAACACCTGTTTATAACTCACCTGTTTAAATTGGATTAAGGCTTAAAGTTTGCATTATTAGGGGTGTGGCCTCTTTGACTGACAGGTGGATGGCGACACAGGCGGCTGTAGCTGCTAGCTGTCTGCTAGGCTTCACCTCAGCTAATTGGAGTCCCTGAACTGGACCTCTGGACCGTGTTTGTGCTGTTGGAGCCTTTTGGAGCATTTTTAATGCAACTATCTGACCAATAATATGGCTGCTGTGCGGTTAATTGGACTAACAGACCGTCCAAGAAGTCTGAGCTCCAGGTTTGGTGCTCAGTGAAATTCTAGGATTTTATTGGATGTTA